>JAHESH010000131.1:0-92857 GCA_020826765.1 Teratosphaeria viscida
TAGAAGGTAGCTTAAAAGAACTTAAGCTCTTACTAGATTATAAAACTTCGACATATTATAGAGTAAACTATTAATTAGTAAATTAAATTTTTTTATAAGATAGTAACATTCTTATATATCCTTTAAGATATTTTCGATATAATAAATTTAGTAGTAACTATATATAGAGAAAAGAAGAAAAAGAAAGAATAAAAAGAATAGGAGTTTTATAGAGCTTATACTTAATCGCGGATCTATATCGCGCGGATCTATATCGCGGATCTAGTAACGGTAAGAGGAGTAGTAGGTTCCCTAGGTCGGTCCGACAGGTTTCCGGGGGCCTAGGCGTTCCCGCATTTATATGCCCCTCCTCCCGTATTTATATGCCCTTCCTCCCTTTATTTATATGCCCTTCCTCCCTTTATTCCTATACCCTTCCTCCCTTTATTTATATAGCCCCTCTTCCTGCATTTATACGGCCCTCCTTCCTATATTTATACGGCCCCTCCTCCCGCATTTATATAGCCCCTCCTCCCTTTAAATATAGCGCTCGCTCGCAACTATAACTTCCTCCTCGACACTAACCTTAACTAGCTTCCTTCTCGGTACCGACCTTATCCTCGACTATAAACATAGCCGCTACTATCTTATACTTACCTACCTACCCCTACTTCCCTGTCCTATAGGAGACGTAGGCCGACCTATAGACGCGTATATTTAAATTTGGCGAGGTAAGTAGGACTGGCGGCGAGGAGGGAGGCGGGCGCTAACATTATTAGTAGCTAGGCCTCGCTGCCGTATAGAGGCTATAAGACTACTAGATAGCTTTAGCGGTAAGCAACTTTAATCCCGCTCGATAGGACACGCTAGCGACTAATATTACTCTCCTAGGTAGGCCGTATAGCTTTCGCGATATCTAGCGTTAGACTAGCTTATAGAGGCCCTCGGCAAATTTCGACTAGGCATATTTGTTCTAGATAAACTACTTAGACCTCCGACGTCTGCTCGCGAGTAACGAGATTTAGATATAACTATAGTTAGAGGCCGCCTTAGCGGCGTAGACGCTAAAGTAAGGTCTATAGAAGTAGCGGTTCAAAGATATATAGAAGTTCGCGGCGGTCTTAGTAGAGCTAGAGGCGGATTAAAGAGATAGAGAATTAGTAATACTAAGGCTTTTATAATACTACGAGGGCTATTAGCTATTATAAAAGCCGACTATATAAGTAAGAGTACTACTATTAGTCGCGGCTAGGTTAAGTATGCTGTTACCCTATCTTACAAAAGTACTAGCGGTAGATAGAAGGGATTACGACAAGGATAGTATTCTTAGGGAGATAATAGTATCCTAAAGGAGAATTCTAAGGAAGATTACTCGATAAAGTATAACTAGGTTAGGATGTCGCTTTTCTATTCTCGCCTAGAGATGTTATATATATCCCTACTTAGTCTTTCTAGGTAATATATACATTCTCGGCCGTACGTCTAGAATAGTATTATTCTAAGGGAGATAAGCGATATACGTCGCGAGAATAATAAAGTTAACATAATAGTAATCGTTACCTTAATATCTATAGCTTTACTCGTCTATAGCTTTACTTTTTATAGCGATCGGATTATTAGGATTGTAAATAGCGTCTCTACAGGCTTCTAGACGCCGCTCTAGTAATTTGTCCGAGAATAGTAGTACCGCGTCTAATATCAAGCCTTCGCCTAGAATTAGACCTTCGACTCGGGTGCTCGACTTAAGCGATAAGCCTAATAGCCCGATTAAGACTATAGACATAACTAGCGACGTACTACGACTAGTAGTCGATATAGTTGCTCTAGCTATTAGTATAAATTAGGCGATTATATAGGTAGTCGGCTACGACGACCTTAGTATTCTAGTACTAGCCGTAAGCTACGATAATAATTAGTTACCTATTTCGAAGTCTCGCTAGGTTAGTATAGGTAGTAGCATCTTCTTAGTATACCGCGCTAATAACTCCGTAGATATACGTCGTAAAAGACTATATACCGAGTCGTAACGGATCGAGAAGAGTAAAGCTTAAAATATACGTATAATTAGTATAGAAAGCCTACGATCCGACGAATCCAGTCGAGCTAGACTATTCGTATAGTAGTATACTACTAGAGGTCGATATCGAGTTACTCTAGAGTCTCCTAATTACCTATAATACCGCGCTGTCTTTATTAGCCTGCTATTACACCTATGCGGGTATAGTATAGAGGAGCCGATATAGTACTATCTTATATTAGCGAAATATAACTAATATACAGAATATCGAGGCGGGAGAAGAAGATAACTAGAAGAGAGTATTACGATAGGTATAGAAACGGACGTTTGGATTACCTAATATGGACATACTATAATAATATAACCCTAACGGCGCCCCTAATTTAGTACTATTAACTCCGCCTAAGGAACAACTAGTAGCACTAAGATAATCGAGGAGGCGGAGTCTACAGAAAAGGCGATCAAACTAGTAGGATAACACATATAGATTTAGGCTTTTTACTAAATATACATATAGTAGTAAGAGAGGTAGGACGTACGAAATTAGGAGGACGATATGTATATTAGACAGCTTAACATATTATCTATAATAGAAGTATATTATATATACTTTAAGAAGATCTCTAACTACTAACGTATAGTGCCTATATAAACCTACGTACTAATACTAATACGAGATGTCTATATGCTAATCTATCCTAGGAACTCCTACCGTCTATCCTATTTATGTCCCTATTAGCTAGGTCGGGAGTAGAGACAACCTACTATCCGTTATAAGACTTGCTACTAATAGTAGGGCGCGGTATAGTATCCTAATTAGCCTCCGTTATACGGTTAAAGCTAAGAAATAGTACGTAGAGGTCTACTAGAAAGGCTTTGTTATAGAGTTCGGCGCGGCTAATATCTATCTTAAAATTTAGGTCAGCGTTATACCTCTCCTCTAGATAGGTACGGAGTAGGTCCTTCTTCGTATCGACTTTTAGCCTCTTATTATTAGTTTTAGCCTTATAGTCGTCGAGTACAGCGGTTAGTAGATATTTGTTAATATTAGGACCGCTTAATATATCTACGGCCTAGTAGACCTTATAGCGGAGTTTATTAGCTATGTATTAGTTAGTATTACTAGGAAAAGCAGGGCAGGTTTTTATAGAGGGGAACATACTTATTCTATTCTAGGGAGCATTATAAGACTTAGCTAGGGTCGTAGGCGGACTACTACGCTTCTTAGGCTTATCGCTATTATTACGTAGCGGGGTACTACTTGTCGCGCCTACTTATGTCTACGTAGTAAGGCTCGAAGGAGGGGGAGTCTATAGACGCGTACCTATAGGCTATATTAGTAGGATTAAACAATCTAACTTAAAAAACAGGCTAGTTTTTTAAGTCTACTAGTTAATATACTATTCGTCTAATCGATAGCTGTCTCCTTCGGCTCGTTCTGTGGCTTACTTAGGTGCGTGCGCCTATATAGGGTTAGTAAGGAGTAACTACTATTAGATAGTAGGGCTAGCGACAGTATTAGGTACAATGTAGTGCGATCTCCCCTATCTTAATCTATAGGAATCTAGGTCGGCATACCCGAATTGCCTTAGGTCTCTATCGAAATACCTAACGCGGCCTAGTCGACTATCTCTATAAAGTTGTTAAAGGCTATAGTATCCTATGTCGACAACATCTAATAGTCTAGGGACAGATCGAGACCTATCGTAGCCTTAAAAGTAAACAATATACCTTCGACATTATCGCTAGTAATATAGCGGTTAAGGAGAAATTTCGACAATCTAATAGCTTCCTTAATGTACCCTAACGCAGTTAGGGTTTGCTTAGCAATGTCCTTAATAATATCTAGCAAAACGTTAGTATATTATATAGTTTATAGTAGTTAAGAAATAAAAAACAGGCCTAGATTTAGAAGGCGAAATCTAGGCCTAGTTTTCGGTTTATAAAAACATACTATATAGTATAATGTCGTAAGCTTAATACGCAAATATACTAGTAAGTACCTAGGTAGCGTAGAAAATATAACGTAAGGCCTTATTTATAGTTACTAAGGGGTACTCCTAGGTAAACCGAAGAGGAAATAGGATACTAGGCTAGAAGGTAGCGGCCTCTAATTTCTTAACTTCTACTGCGCCCTTAACCTCTTCGGCGCTACGGATGCGATCTATAGGCTTATTAGCCTTAGCTACAATGTTATTAAGTTTATACGCCGACCGCCTAGCGTCTCTACCGCCTAAGGCGTAGTTAAAGATTACTTTAGTAGGCTCTATGTCCTTTATAGTAAAATTATCGCGAGTAAGCTATTTGCCGTCCTAGTTAGACCGAACGCCGAATATCTTACGAATAATTACGTTCGCGTAGTCTATGCGGATAAGGTCGGCGAGATATTATTTATTACTCCTACTACTTAATTGATTAATGTCAAGTTTAATAAGTTAGCCCTTTATTATGTTCCCTCATATAAGTTTAACGTCTATATCGTCGATATCGATCTATGTAGTAACTTGCGTATAGTAGTTACGTATATAGGTTGCTTATTATAGCATATTATATGTGCCTATAGTAGATAGGATCTACATAATATAAGCTATCTTCTAACTAATCTAGTAGGTGCGGCTAATCTACTATATTAGAGACGTGTTACTTACTACGTCTATAACGACATGTTAGAAGTAGTCGTCTTAGAGGTTTATCGACTCTTATGCCAATTTCGTATTAAGTACTAGGATACGGATAATACTACCTTTAGTCTTAAATGCCTCTTTAGTAGAAACACGTGCGGCATTAGTTATACTAGCGCGGATAGAGCGGAATTCGATATCTAGAATAGCTAAGAGGACTTCGGCGTAGTATATAGTAATAGGGTGCGTATACTAAATAATTAACTTCTACCCTCTTAGTATAACTATATCGGCGAGGATATAGGCGCAGGCCGCGTACTTCGCGGTATTAGCGCAGATATAGAATGCTATAGCGCCTCGGTTAGTTAGCATCCTATAATTTATAGCTTCGAGGGTATCTAACTAGATCTTAGTAAAGCCGCTAATACAACTATATCTACTACGGTAGATATTAGTAAGTCTATCTATATTAAAAAGAAAGTAAAAATCAGGCTAGTTTTTTATTTATGTATAGGTATAATAACTTACATCTTATAGACCTTGTTAGCTAATAAGACGTTCTAGCGATTATAGTTATAACTAATAAGGGGGTAGGTAGATACCTAGGCTAGACAATAGTAGCCTACGTTAGGGCCGTAGAATCTAGTCTCGTCCTTATTATCCTCTATAGTAAATAATAGATTCGACCGCTTAATAGCGTCTAGATTAGTGTTTATAAAGGCCTCCGCGAAGCGGGAGATATAATACTCGACGTATATTATATACTATCTAGGGATGTCGCGAGCGACGACAAGTTCGCTAATTAGTGTCTCTATACGGCTACCCTTACTATAGCAGAATATATACGTAGTCTATACAAAAGGAAGTAAGGCTGCGGTACTAGAGTCTAGGTTACTATTATAATTAATAGTAAGATTAGCTTTCTAGATAGTGTCTTTAATAAGGTAGTAGTAGTTTGGCTATTATATAGGAGGGACTTTTAGAATGTTACTATTATATTAGGTGCAGAGGGCCTAGGTATAATCGTAGTACAATTAGAGTAATAATAAGTTCTTCGATAGCTCTTCTTTATCCGAAGTCTTACCTACATACTTATATACGAACTTTAAGATACTATTAATGTCCTTAGCCGTATTCTTAATAAATATGGCGCTAAGTAGGATATACTTAGTATCTAGTTAGCGGACTATACTCGATTACTTAGTAGGGTTTACTAAGCGATAGGCTTCGTCTACTACAACTATACTAAATAAGGTTTTAGAGATCTAGTTAAAGACGAGCTACGCTTGCTCGTTAATAGGCTCGTCTTCGTCTATTTCGGCCTCCTTATTGTCGTCGTCTATATTGTCTCTATCGTCGGCATCCTTCTATTAACGAGACTTATATAGTATTGTGTATGCAGACCTAGAGTTAGAAGGCTAGACTACGCGGGCTAGTAACTAGTATGTAGTTAGAAGTCTAGTACGTAAGGTCTCGGGATCGGATTTATTAGCCTCCTTTAGCTAGCCTTATAGCCCCTTAAGGCTACCCTTAATCGCCGCTTTCTTCTCCTCCTTAGAGGCATTATTACCGCTAAGGCTACACAACGTTCTAAGCGTAAGGTTTCTAGGATTACTAGTCTCTCGCATAAAAGTCTTCTAGTTATTACACTAAGTAGTAATAGTATTTGGTAGGAGAATAAGGCAGAAAGGGCGGTATTTCGGCAACTAGCTATTCTAGGCGGTATAGGCGTCGTAGAATTCGGCATTAACTATAATTAAATAGTTAGCACATAGTCTAAAAGACAACTAAAATCTAGGCTAGTTTTTCGATTCCAAAAAACAGAAAAACTAGCCTAGACCCTAGTTTATTAGAATAACTAAAATCTAGGCCTAGATTTCAGTTCTAAAAAACAGGCCTAGATTTTAGTTTATTAAATAGTTAGGGTATACGTATATGCGTTTATATCTTCGGTAGATAAAGGACTGTTATAAGATTTAGCGAACGCTTTATATACTATAGCCCTTACTATAGCGTACCGCTAGTAGTATGTCGATAGGTCTATATCGTACTTCTAGTAGTAGTCGTCGAAGTCTTTCTTCGCGATAAGGTAATTCTAGATAATCGCGTAGAAGGCGGAAAGGGTCTTTCTAAGACCTACTTCGTCTATAAGAAGTGCGCATCTAATCTTACTTATAATACGCTATATAATATAGTAGATAATAGTAGGCTACTATACCTTTAACTCTAGACTATAATACTTAGCCGTAAACGAACTCTTATCCTTAGCAATTATAACTTCGAGGTCTAGGCCTTCTTCGATCGTTATCTATAATACGCTACTAGCGTACTTCTTATTCTAGCTAGTAGATAGTTAGAGAAAGCGACCTTATATAGTCGACTCTACGTATTCTTATAGTAACTCTAGGTCGTTAACTATTATGTTGTTTATCTGTAGGAAAAATGTCTCGTCTTAGTATAGTCTTTCGCTATAAGGTGCACCCTATATAAACGAAACGTTACCTGCCGCGATTTTGATCTATTCTGCCTTCTCTATAGGATTAGTTAGCGCTAGCGAAATGTAGTCTAGCAATATCTTACTAATAATACCCTTCTTCTTATCGAACATTTATTCTTCGTATTATTTGTTTTACGCATTATTATTACAAATAAGTTACGCGAACCGATCGAGGAGGACATCTATATCTAGCTAGGTAGACATCTTATTAAGCGCGCGTATACTAGCCTTATATCTCTACCTCTATTCTATAGACATCTGTATACTCGCCTAGGATAGGAAGACAGGGAGGATCGTAGGGTTATTATACCCTTTTAACTCGGTCTTACTATAATAGTTAGAGAACTATATCTTTTAGAAGAGAACGGCATAGCAGAGATCCTTAGGCTCCTAGTCGAAGATCTTACGGCAGTCTTAGTTATTATTATAGGGACTAGAAAAGATCGTCTTAACGTCGAACTAGGTACTATTCTTAATATACTCCTTTATCTTACGGGCGAAACGGAGGATCGCGAGATAGAAGTTATTATTATTATCTTTATACTCCTTCTTACTATCGCCGTCGATATTAGCTTACTTAATAGACCCTTACTTTATACCCTTAAACATTATAGTAATTTTAATCGCTAGCAACTTGCCGTCCTTTTTGCTATATAGGATCTTTTAGATAGTGTTATTATCTAGTATACGTGTGCGCTATAGTAAACGTTAGTATATATAGCTAGTTCGAATAGATAAAAAACAGGCCGGTTTTTAGTTCTTACGCAAACTTGAAATTTAGGCTGGTTTTTTATCTCTATTAGTTATGTTACTAGGGTTAGGTGTACTTACGTTTTTCTATGTAGCTAACTAATCGAGGGCAGGCAAACATTCTATAACTAGATCGCGTAGCTCGATCCCGTTCTTAAGGTTAAGATAGCCTACGACCGACCTAATATTAAGATTTCCTAGTTCGATATTTATAACAAAGACAAAGTGTTCTAGTACAATCGATTTCCTAAGTTACTAGCCCTCGGCTTGTTTAATGTCCCTCTTCTTTTATAGGGCTTACTCTTATCCTTTACGACTTAATACGAGCTTATTAGGGGCGAGGCTAATAGGCGCGTTAACGTAATCTATATTCGCTTTATAGGTAGCCCTCCGCTCGGACCTTATAGTCTTCTTTAGCGTTTTAGCCTTCTTAGTTTCTAAATACTAATTAGTTTCGAGCAAATTTTGCCTTAGTTCTTCTATTATTATGTTCGTAACGTCTAGCGTATGTAGTAGGGTTTTATTATCGTACTTACGTCTCTTACTAGATAGGGTCCCTACTAACGCGTTAGGGTTAGAACGCTTTACTATAGTAGAGACGATGTCGGCGTTAGGTTAGCGAGATCTGTTATAGTAGTAGATCGATATAGGTAAGCAGGGAGAGTAGGTAGTACTAAAAAGAACTTAAAATCTAGGCCTAGATTTCAGCTAAGTTATAGATTATAAAAGATTAGAAGGATTATTAGTAGTTAGAAGTTGAAATATAATTAGCGAAGGGCGCTAATACACGAGCGTCTATACGCGTATATATTACTAGGTAAGTCGTATATAACGTATATAATAGACATAAAGGCTAGGGACGTATTACTAAATCGCATGTAATAGAGGTAAAGGCTAGCGTCCCGAGATTTACATATATTTTTAGTATGTATATTAGGTTATACGCCTATATGTTACTAAGTCGCAGTTATGTTACTAAGTCGCATGTAACTCGCATATAATAGAGGTAGTCGCTTATAATAGAGGTCGTCGCTTATAATAGAGGCTAAAGCTAGGGTCCCGAGATTTATATAGCGGAAGTATATATATAGGGGGTAGTACGTACGTCTAATTGCTTCGCTATGTTGTATAGGCTAGAACTAAAATCCAGGCTAGTTTTTCGGTTATTAGCGTAGTATATATACTATAATTCTACTAGGTAAGTATAACATAGTATTATATCCGGACGAGGCGCAATTATAATATACGTAGGCATATCTGCTTCTAAAAATCTTAAGCATAGCATATATGTGTAGTGTCGTAGTTACCTAGTAAAGAGTGTATATCTAGTATATAATTTGTCGTGTAGTATAGAAAGCAAAAGCTAGCCTAGTTTTTAGTTCTTCTATAGCGATAAATAGAAAGTAAAAAACCGGCCTGTTTTTTAGTTCTTCTATAGCGATAAATAGAAAGTAAAGGATAGGCCAGATTTTTAGTTCTTATATAGCGATAAGAACTATCGACGAGTCTAACGGTCTAACTACACGAGGGGGATAGCTAAGCGAAATCGAGGCCTAGTTTTTATTTGATCTTACGGTCGATTAGTTAAGGCTAATATACGACGACGAGCGAGGTTGAAAGCAAAACCTAGCCTTTATTTGATTATACGGTCGATTAGTTAAGGCTGATTTACGACAATAAGCGAGGTTGTATATTAAGAAGGCAAAAACTAGCCTGTTTTTTAGTTCTTCTATAGCGATAAATAGAAAGTAAAAAAGAGGCCTGTTTTTTAGTTCTTCTACAGCGTTAAGAACTAGGCCGGTTTTTGATTCACATAATGTTAGTTATATATAATGTTATACGGTAAAGAGAATTACTAGTTATAACAGGTAGGGTTTTACTAGGAATCTTAGTATGCGGGGTATTCTTCTTATAAACACTATTACTATAGTTCTTACTCTTTATAAATACTATTACTACGGTTCTTACTCTTATATACATTGTTATAGGCTTGTTAGTTAGGTGTCGGTAGGTTATTATTAGGGTAGATTATATAGTATAGCTAATTAGGTACGAAGGTGTCCGGCGAGTATCTAAGCCGCGTAAAGATAGGTAGATTAGAAGTTGTAGTTTTAGGTATAATTACGTAGGATGTTTTTGATATAGGGGGGGATGTTCTAATATCTCGCGATAAGTCGGCGGATAGTGTTAATCGTAGCATCTACGTACGGAATATATAGGAGGTTAGCTAGGGCTTCTAGGAGTAGTATAGACGTAGGGTCGGTTATAGATAGGAGGTATTATATATATTAGATAATAAGGCGGATAGTAGTCTTCTAAGGCACTATATAATATAGTATGTCGCTATCGGCGACTAGTACTATTAGAGATGCCGTAATTAGTAGTAAGCGAGTTAGATAGGTAGAGTTAGTATAGGCAGTTAATCGCGATATAGCTATTATAGTAGTCGCTCGTAGGATTAGGTCCGTAGCGTAGTTACGAGGCTTAGTAGCTAAAGCAAGTCCTAGAGTAGTTCTATCTACTAGCTTAGAGGAAAAGTTACTAGTAAAGGGATCCTTACTATTAGAGGTATCCTTATCGCCTATCTCTACTACGCTAGAGCTATTAATCTACGCGTTATTCTTTCTATATATAGCCGTCCTTCGCTCTAATATACGCCGCCTCCGCTCTTATAGTTCGCTACTTATCTCCCTAGTACTAAAGCTTTAAGCGCTCTAGTTATGCCTTCTCTGTATAACTATCTTACGCTATAACCTACGCTACCTCTACTCTTATAGTTAACCGCCTATCTCTACTATACTAGAGCTTCGAGTGCCTATGTCGTTCTCTAGCTCTTACTCGTTTATTAGATACTCTATAATAGACGCGTCGGAGAACTCTATATCCGTACTACTAGGATATTATTCGGGCTTTAACTCGTATCTAGTAAGAATTTCCCTCTATTAGGCGGCTATAATACGTTTTACTATACGACGGTTAGGGCGCTTATATATCGGATTAGGCTTACTAGTAATAGCCTAGATAGAGTGTAACTAGATCCTATTAGTATACTATATAGCCTAAAGGTATATAATATTAGATATGTCGATATAGCGATTATTATCCTTCGCCGCGAGGAGGACATATCGATAATTATCCTAAGTAAGTAGGCTCTAGGCGCCGAGGCTAGGGGGTACTATATAGAACTATGCCGGCGGTTATTAGAATCTATAGAGTACTTCCCGTAGCCTCCTATTATCTTCCTCTAGGTTCCGCTCTATATAGATAGTAGAGAGTGCTACTAGCTATCGTACTATTCCTTTTACGGACTTGTAGACATAGGACTTCTCGTACTATAGGAAGCAGGTAATAAGGCTAGCTCTTATAAGGTAGAAGCCGATCCGACCTTAGAATATAGAGGCCTAGTCTTCGCTATATATAGCACGGATAGCTTCGTAGCTCTACCGAAACTATTAGCGCTATTTATACGACGGGCCTTAGTCCTAGCTACTATAGTCGTACCTATCGTTCTAGTTAAATAGTAGGCCTAAGCGCGACTCGAGATCGGTAGGGAAGCTTATAACCCTACGATTACTTATAACCCCGCAATTCCTAGAGCCTTGCGATATAGCCTAGTTTTAAGCCTTGCCTATAGGGTATAAAATAACTAGATTATGTCCTAGAGCGCGCTTTATAATGCTATAGGACAGACTATACTAGCTACGGGCCTTAGCTAGAGAGAGTCGATTAAGACTAATTAGCTACTTCTTCGTAAGGGTGCGGAGAATATAATTATAGTATAAGAAGATGCAGGCACGCTAGAGTAGCCTAGTAATAGTCCTTATAAACGACGACAATATTCCTAGTTGCTCCTAGTATAGCTAATTTCTCTAATAGCGGTCTATTACTATAAACTATAGCCGTGTTCCGATTAGTAGTAGGTATAAGGCAATACAGGCGTCCTAAAACTTCTTAAACTTCGTACTAAGTAGAACGCGAGTATTACGGCTAAATTGTTTAAAGTACTATCCGTTAACGAAAGTAGTATGTTATAGGATAAGAGGTTTAAAACGCATAGTACTCTAGTTAAATATGTCGTATAGTAACTAAAGCATACTAGTCGTCTTAAATAAATTTATAAGACTAAGGCCACGCTAGAACGATAGTTAGTTAACGAGTAGATCTAGATTATCGTCGTTAATAGCGAGCTCTTCTTCGTAAGCTCTTATACGGATAGTACTACGAGCGGCTATCTACTAACTAGCATCGGCCTATACTTTACTAGTATCTAGTACCCACGTTTTATTATAGTAGTAATATGTTTCTTTCGCGAAGCGATTGCAATTAGAGAAGTCGCTACTACTAATTAGGTTCTCGATTAGAAGGAAGAGCATGCTTAGTATAGATATATAGGTAAGCTAGTCCTCCTTTAATAGCTTAATACTATGTAGCGTTAATAGCACGCTATATATAGTAACAAACTATTATTAGAAATTGTACTATAGCTACGAAATAGCATCCCGCTTTCTAAGACAGAAGAATAGTATATAGTAATTATTGTCTATAATAGTAGGCTACGTATTAATAAGATCGTTATTATTAGTAAGTTAATTAAACAGCTCCTACGAGATCTAATATTCCTAACGAACTAGAAAGGTAGTACGCTAGTCGCTAGTCTAGTATAACGCATAGAGGTAGTTAAAACAGTTAGTCGTAAGGGCTAAACTAGAAAGTACGCGGCGTCGAAAGTTAGTATTATGTTAGAGGCGGGACTGTCGATACTAGTGTAGTTCCTATTAGTATACTATAGTAAGACTAAGGTTCTAGTATATAGGCTCTCTAAATATTAGTAGGCTTGATTTGTCTAGGTGTGTCTAAATATCCTTCTTAGTTATATACGCCTATATATATACTAGTCCGCCCTCTCGTATAGTACTCTTAGCTAGTAGGTCTACGCGAACCGACCCCCTATCTATAGTGCCGTGCTACTAGAAATACTATACGCGTTAGGCACTACGACTAAATCTACTTATATCGGCAGCATTATATACTACTTTACGTACTAGTATAAGCGGTATACTATTAGCACTCGTAGCGGTATCCTCGTACGCGAGATTAAGATATATATACGCTAGGTCGACATACTTACGACAAAATCTCTTGTTTAGGTCATAGTTATATAAATTGCGAAGCTATCTAATATTACTAGTCCGCCGCCGAAGCTTCCTACTATAGTTAAAATATATAAGTTAAGCATCGTGCTATTCTAGGTTAGCGTTATTAAGTTTCTGCTTAATACGGCTCTATAGTTTATAATAGAGGTTGCGTCGGTTAACAAATTTATTAGGGAGGTCGTATTTTAGTTCGACGAGCGACTAATTAGCGTTAGTAGTAGATTATATTTATTAGGTACGGCTTCGGAAATATGCTTCGTTATATAATCGAGGGTAGTAGGCAAGTAGAGTCTTATATCTAGGGGATTAACTATATGTCTCTTATATTATAGGTATAAAGAATAAATCGATCTACTCTTCTTAGTACTAAGTAGGCATAGATAGTCGTATAGCGCCTAGTTTAACTTTAGGAGGCTACGGAAGTAATAGGAAGAACACTATAATAGAATACTCTCCTAACTTCCTAAGGTATGCGTACGCTACTTTATGTAGTCTCCTCTTCGTCTATAGAACATAAAAATACTAGTCCCTAGTAATTATATAACTAGGCCCTAGTAAGTATAAGCTGTTAATAAAGTTACGAAATATACTAAGAGATTTAAGTGCGACAAACTCGCCGTCGAGATTATAAGTACGTTCGAACTAGATTAGCGATCTATAATATAGCATATACAACTCGCGGAGTAAGAGTTTTAGTCGCGTAGCAGATATAGTCGTAGTAGGAGTGCTAGAGTATAGTAAGCGCTATTTATCTTCGGGCTAGGCTCTATAATCTACAAATAGTATGCGACTTCGGCCTAGTAGTATATTAGGCGGATTTGGGCGTAGTAAATTTGTAGAGAAGTACTTATAGATATAAGCGATATCTTATCTAGTACTATAGTCTTCTTTTAAACGTCTAAGGTATATAATAGCCTCTTTATAGTTGTAGCTACGTAGACGTAGGCTCTATTTTATTAGAGCAGCAGTATAACTAATAGTAGTATACTAATCGGTCTACGCTAGTATAGCATCTACTTCGCCTTCTACGTCGCTAGTAATTTTATCGTCGCTAGATACTTACTCGTTATCCGATTCCTCTTAAAGCTCGAATTCCGACGTCTCGGCTAATTAGTTATAGACTATATCGCGTACGTTATCGAGCTCTTTATCGCCAAAAAGACTTGCTACGCTACGTAAATATTAACCTTAATAAGGAGAGGTCGGTAGGCGCTATATAGTTAGAGAGGTAGTACGCGCGTTACGGACGGTAGGAACGCTACTAAGTAATAAGACTCGACGTAGTAAAAGAAGTAAAATAATGGCCTGTTTTTTAAGTTTAATCCGACACATAGTTTAAGAGAGCGAAGGGGTAATAACTAAAATCTAGGCGTAGTTTTGATTTGTTTTATCTAGCGGTAGAGTATACTTATTATAGTTTAGGTGTCGTATAGCTTATAGTCGCTATATTACGCGTTTAACCTATTAGGTACTAGGCTACTACTATATTAATATATGTCCTCTTCTTGTTTACTATACTCGTCTCGTATACTATGCTCGTCTCGCATACTATGCTCGTCTTATATACTATTGTCGTAGAGTAAGTCTAGTGTCGCATCCTTATCTTTATTATCTTCTATAGTCGGTGCCTAGTAGTAAGAGCTTTAGCCGCTAGGTAATATCTCTTAGTTTAGTAATATAGCTATAATAGGTAACGATAGTTAGTAAGTATTGTTATCGTAAGTAGGCTATAGCTCGGCCTCGGGCTCTATAGGTAAGGGACTGTTTATATAGCTAGTAATATCGTTCGACGGAATAGCTACATATATAGTATAGTATTATGTTTAAGGAGGGGTTTGTATATAAGTCTATAATAGTGTAACGGGCTTTTAATTATAATGCGGTTTAATAATAACAAGTAGTCGGTTTAGTACAGAGTCTTAGTTACGCTATAAGGGCTATATAGTAGCTAGTATAATATACGGCGCACGAGGACTCGCTACCTAGTAGGAAGCGCTTACCGTAAGCGCTAGATTAATAGTAGCGATATTACTTTGCTTTAGTAGCGGTTAGGTTCTATCGACTAATCTAGGCGCGGAGGGTAAAGGGCGGATAGGTAGGCGAGTAATAATAGGTAGGCGAATAGGTAAGTAAGTAAAGTAAGTAGTAGATAAAGACTCGTTCGAGCTTGTTATTAGTTTTAGGAGAAGAGGCTAGAGTAGTTAGCTACGCTATAGGATTTAGGTACTACGAACAGTTATATTACTTTAAGATTATTCGGCGTTACGCTCGAGCTATAAGGCCTTTAACTCCTCTTCCTCCTTCTGCTTCTTCCTACAATTAGCTTAACGCACGCGCTCGGCCTCGCGCTTTCTTACTTCCTATTCTACTTACGCCTAGATCTGGTCCGGTATCTAGGTAATAGGCGGCCGTCTTCGAGGCATACTAAGGCTTAGAGGCTAAGGGCATACATATAGCGGTGTATATAGTATTCTATTCTTATACTACAAATGCTTATACTACAAATGCTATAAGATTAGGAGTAATAGTATATATTAAAGGAAAAGTCTAGGTAGTCTAGGTAGAGAGTCTAGGCAGAGTAGAGCAAAGCGAGATAACGTAGGGATACTTAGGATAAGGTCCTAATAATTAGATGTTAAGAAGACGTAATAATACCTACCTAGTTACATATTATTTGATACCTAAGAGTAGTAGGCAGGAGGTAGTAGTCGAATTGTAGTAGTCGATTTTGTAGAATTAATTAGAGGCGTAGTAGAGAATGCGCCTATGTCCTCTAGCTAATAAGATTACGTCTTCGGACCGTATAAGCTTAGCGGACTAGGAAGAAGTGCGGAGTCCTTTTAGTAGGAGGAGAGTAGAATAGGAGGGTAGAGGAAACTATATATACTATCTCTCCTATTTTATAGAAAGACATAGCGAAAGTTAGAACATAATATAAAGATGCTCTACTAATTCTATTACATAATGTTTTATACGTATATAAGGGCAGACGGGAGTGTTATCTAGGAAAGTAGAGTAGGGAGAATAAAGTTTGAAGCTAGAACTAATTAGAGCTCTGTATAGATCCGTATAGAATCCCTTAGCTAATTAGACGACGGCTTAAGATGTACGAACAGCGGACCAATCAACTCTGCGCCTTTCTGTAGTACAATCGAGGCTAGCCCTAACCCCAAACGAGCCTATAGTAGGTAGTCTAAGGATTCGAGTAAAGTAAAGGTATTAACTTCTTAGAGACCTTCGTAGCTATTATTAAACTAATAAGTTCCTAATTTATATTTATAGTCGTAGTAATATATAGCTAGCATATCTATTAAATAGATATAAATATAGTATTCCTATATAGTAATATCGACTTAGATATCTTCGTTAAGCTTCTACTAGAATATTAAAAGTAGAGTAAGATATATAAACTTCGTAAGGTACTCTATAGATTAAAATAAGTACTAAGGATCTAGTATTAGATACTTACAAACATACTAAAGAAGTAAGGCTTTTATTATACTCGAACTATCTAGCGAGATATAAGAAGAACTAGACCTTTATATTAGTCTATATTAATTACCTACTTCTTATAGGACTAGATATTAACAAGATTAATATAGGAAAGAGTAGTTTAGCTAAGTAATTTAGTATAAAGAATATAGGAGAATACAAATTCTTTTTAGATATTACTATTAAGTAATCTAAAGGTAAAGTTAGGCTAATATTTATAGTATACTTAAGAGTAATAATAGAGAGGTTTAGTCTTCTCTCTACTAATCTAGTAGCTACTCTATATAAGTTAAAGGATTAGTAGGAGCTAACTCTAGAAAGATACGTTATATTAGTAAAAGAATAGTAAGAGAATTAATTAATAGTCGGGTTACTAATATATACTATACTTAGAATAAGACTAGATCTAGCCTTCTTAGTAGTCTATACTAGTCGATTCTACTTAGATCTATTAAAGAAGTATATAAATCGGATTGATTTATATATTCTAATATATGCTTAGAACTTTAGATACTAGATTATATTATTTACGCAAATATATAGAGACTCTTAGACAAAGTAATACTAAAACTTTTAAGGACTATTTAAATAGTAAGTTATTAGGAGGCTACATCTATACTATTAGTAGAATAGCTATTATTAAGAGATATAAAAAGTAGAGTATAGTTGCCTTATTAATAGCGGAAATAGAGTATTTACTTTTTACTATACTATAAAAGAAATAGTCTAGCTTAAGTAAATAGTATCTTTCTTTAGACTTGTAGATAATACTATATAGATCTTAGTAGATAACTATATAGTAATCTAGATAGCTAAAGACCCTAAGATATATAAGTAGATAAAGTATATATAAGTATAATTCTATTCTATATAAGAACTAGTCGATAATAAAACTATTAAGATTTAACTAACTCTAGAGTACTTTAATATAGGAGATATCTTTACGAAGATACTAGGCTAATAGACCTTTAAACGATATACTCGAAGTATAGGCATTTATAGACTAAGTAAAGAGTAATTAAGAAAAGTAAGAGATAATTATAATAAGATATTAACGTATATATTTATTAGTTACTTAGATATAAGTAGTAGTTACTCTTTTCCTTTAATTAGCTAAAAATATAAAGAAGGGTTTAATAAGAACTATAGGATAGAGTTCTATAATTAGTATTATTAGCGTTATAGTAATAGCTAAATATTAGTTAAGTAGGAGTATTAGAAGATTAGTTCTTATAGGAATAACTAATATTAGTTTATATAGGATATAAGTAGTTAGTATATCTATAGCTCTATTTTAATTAAGATTGTAGCTTATAATCTTTAATATAATAGGCTCTAGATTTACTAGCTCTAGATCTACTAGCTCTAGATCTGCTAGGTGCCGAGATTCTTAGTAGCTAACCCTAGATCTACTAGCCCGTCCTAAGTAGGAGTCTATAATAATCGTAGGAATAAGCTTTTATATTCGCGTACGTCGCTACCTCGATTATCTAGGCCTCTATCCTTATACTATTTGCCTTAGATATTATCTTAGAAGGGACTATATCGCTTATAAGATTTATAAACGCTAGTCCGACTATATATTAAATACTTCGATAGTTTAGCTATAGAGAAATTATTAGCGCATTTTAGATTATACGCTATTAGGAATAAGTAGCCTATATTAAAAGTCTAACTATAACGTTTTTTGCTTACCTAATTTAAAACTATTTATAAAGACTAAGAATCTAGACTACGAAATTTCTAGCTCTCTCGCGATAGTAAATATATAAATATAGCCTCCTCCCTACTACCTTATAAATATCTAGGCCTAAAAACTATAGATTGTCTACTAGTAATTAATAACGCGTATAATAAGGTCCGCTCTAAGCGTTATCTTTTCTCCTTAAGAGTAAACGCTAATATAAGGTCCTCTAGATAAATACTCCTATATACTATATCTTTATCTCCTCTTACGCTATCCTAATTATAGTAGAATATAATAACGACAAATAAATTACTAACTTGTTTATAGATCTTACGTAAAGTTTAATAGATCTTTTAATTAATACGAGGTTTGATTTAAAGAAGCGAAAGGGGACACTAGAGAGTAAGAGAGCGAGCTATATAGATAAGAGTAAAAAAAGAAAGTCTAGCGACGTAGACTAGATTAGAGTAGTTAGGGACTAAATATAATTCGTAGCGTAGTAGATTGAGATTAGGTTGATATAGTAGCTATTAGAGGTAGGTAGATATCTTAATCTATTAAAGACTTAGTAAGGCCTTAACTAGTACTAGTAGAAGTCGATCTAGCTATAGCGGAGCATCTTATTAGTTAGGTTAATAATAATTAATATATAATCCTAAGCTTTAATAATATAGTATTCTTCTAGGTAGAATAAGTTAATAGATAAGTCTAATATATAATTATACGTAGTAGTCTGTTTAGAATAGATAAAGACTTAAGGTATAGTAAATAGCTTATAGAAGGCGTATTATCTTTTAGAGAGTTTCGAAGATAGGCGGGTCTAAGTATTTATATAGAAGATAGAACGATAATAGTTTTTAGAGACGTAGACTACGAATTAATCTCCTAATAGCACCTTATAGACAAAGCTAACTTTCGTAGAAAAGTAGGCGAAGGCTAGATACGTATAAGATTTAGTAGTCTTCTAGTCGATAGTAGGAATAGTTAAGTATATAGTATAGTCTGTATATACTTATATAAAGATATAACGAGGTTATATTAACCTTTAATAGATATATATATATATATAATAGCCTTAGAAATCTTATAACTATAAAGGGTATTATTAAGATCGAAGGTAATTATATAACTTTAACCTATCTTAGCTAGTATAGGTATCTTCGTCTTCTAGACCTTTACTTCCTATACGCCTACATTTAATTATAATCTATAGATTATACTAATACCGTTATAGTATCTACTACCTCTAGCCGCGTTATTATTACTAGATACTACGTCGCCTTATTACTACTAGGCCTAGCCTTACTATCTATACTTCTAACGTAGGTCTAATAGCTTATCGAAGTTATATAGAGTACTATACGCGTCCTATTATAGTCTAAAGTCGTCTCTATTAATATACTAGTAATAGTAGGTATATAGCTAGTTATAGAAGTCTAGTTCTTATAGATATATAAGATAGCCTAGCTAATTAGAAGGGCGACGAAGATACTTACTATAGAGCTAATAAGGAATATTAGTACTAGAGATATATATATAAGATTAGTATGTAAGGAGGCAGATAGATAGAATTATAATCTTACTATCTCGAGGCGTAGCCCCGCGTATTTAGAGGCGTCGAGGAGGCTCCTATAGTACTATCTCGGCTTATAGTAGAGATATAGATTATATATACTATAGTATACTTCGAATACAATTTATTATTACTTCCCTATAATAAAGATTAGAGTAATATAAAGTAGTTAGTATACTAGAGGTAATAGAAGAAAGATAAGAAAGAGTTATAGAAGGGCGGACGCTAGTTAGTAGAGCGGTAGGGTATAGTTTAGTCCGTTTACTCTAGTTATATACCTCGACTAATTATTAATACTCTAAATATATAAGCTCTAGAATACTTTCGGCTATTTATTATATAATTACTAAGTATAACTACTACTAATTAAGTAAAGTTTTATAAGTTACGCGACTAGTTCCTTACTATTCCTATCTTTGTCTTAGCCTCTACTTCTTCTAGGTCGAGTAATAGTAACGTTATCTACTATATAATGTCTTAGATATTACGCCTTCTCTTCCTCGCTTCTAGCTAGAATCTTATAACTACTCGAAGGTAGCCTTATAAGGTAATAAGTAGGGATAAGAAGCTAAGTACTTATCGCCTCCTATCCTTGCTCTTATCTATAAATATTTAACTATCTTCGTAATTTTCTGCCTTTAGCTAGTATCTTTAAAACTTACTTCTACTTCGGATCTATTATATCTACTTATATTTAAATCTAGATATTAACTTCGACTTAATAATATTAATATAGCTATTAAGACCTTCGAGAACCTAATAGCCTCTATAGTTAAAGAGGGTAAGAATATCTACTAGTCTAATATACTAAAGATACTATTATTCGCTTCTCCGCTATAACTAGGCTCTATATATATAGTCTTAATAACTCTCTAATATACGAGCTTATAGTTAGAATTAGCTTTAACTCTATAGATAAAGAGGTCTATAAGATCCTAGTAGGTAAGCTTATTAGTTTTATTAAGGTATATACTACTATACCCTCCCTATCTAATACTTCTAATATCCTTAGAGTATAACATCTTAGCCTCTAGCTTTAAGCCTACCTTAACTACTACGAAGAAAGGCTCTAGCCTTCGTATAGCGCCCTATATTATCTAGTAGAAGCGTTATACTATAGAGTAGGCTTCTAATTACGCTACTACTAATCTCCTTAAGAACTACGACCTACCCGCCTTAGCTATAAAAGAGGATCTCGAAGTTAGTCTCGAAGTTAAGTTCCTATAGATTAGCTAGGCTATACTAATCGAGAGTATAATAGAGGATATATTCGCTAAGAAGGATAGGCTAGTTTTTCTACTAGCTAAGGCCTCTACTATAAACGCTATAAACGCTCCTTCGACTCCTTTTCTAACTATACTAGCTAATAATAACTATTCTCTCTCTACTCTAATAAGTTCTCGCTAGGCTCTCTCGAGCGCCTAAGTAATAGACTTTAGAGTCTAAATAGCGGCGCTCGCTAACTAGTAAGAAGCTCTTAATATTTAATAAGCTACCCTTATAGCTACTTAGGCCTAACTCGAAGCTAATAGCGCTACCTTTATAGCCTATAAAACTATGTTCTATACTACTAAGCCTAAGCGCTATTAGACGTCCTACCTAGACCCTCTACTAAATAATCTAAGCTACACTCTTAGCTATAATAACTCTAGTATACTTATATAGTATCTTAAGTATAATATAGTTAGTACGGCGGAGTAATTAGGCGAGTAGGCTATAGCGAGTTAGGAGGCTAAGACCGTAGTAGAGGATTTAGAGAAGATAATTAAGGGCCTAAGAGATAAGGTCGGCTAGGTCGATAAGTTAGAAGCTAAGAATAAGAGAATAAAGGCTAATTTAGAGACCTTAAAGAAGTAGATAGTTAGAGAGTACTAGGCGCTAGAGATAGCTAAGGTAGGTTTACTAAGTTTAGGTCGTTTTATATAGTTAAGTAAGTATCGCGATAGGAAGAAAGTAGAGTAGGTAAGGGAGATAGTACTTCCTTAAGTCTATAATAGGCTAAGGCTAAGGCTAAGGCTAAGGCTAAGGCTAAGGCTAAGGCTAAGGCTAAGGCTAAGGCTAAGGCTAAGGCTAAAGCTAAAGCTAAGGCTAGGGCATATAAATAGAGGTTAGTTTTTAGGAAGTCTCTCTTTTAGTAGAGTATTAATATAGATAATAGGCCTTAGCGTAGGCTTAATAAATAGTATTTTAATAAGTAGGACTTTATCGAATAGCGGGCGACAACACGACATAATATAATATAATATAGTAGAATATAATATAGTAGAATATAATGTAGTAGAATACAATATAATATAATATAATACGATATAATATAATATTTTTTCCTTCCTTTTTTTTATATATAAGACGAGCTTTCCTATATATAACGTAAAAATTATAATTACAATTCTAGAGATAGGACATCTTATTAAGTATTTAGATAGCGAATATAGAATACGAAGAAATATACTATATACCTTCTTCCTTCTTATCTATCTTATTCTCCTTTTTTCTTATCTTATACTCTTTAGTTGCTACTTCTATAGTATCTTCTCTATAATATCTCTTCTATAGCAACTCTTCTCTAGTATTATCTCTGCTATCTCTTCTACTATAACTCTTCTATATTATCTTATTACTAGTAACGCTTTACTAGTATCCCTTTTCTAGTAACTCCTCTCTACTATCTCGTCTCTACTACCTCTTCTATAGTACCTCTTCTCTATTATCTCTTCTCTACTACCTCTTCTATAGTACCCCTTCTCTATTATCTCTTCTCTACTATCTCTTCTACAACTAGGAGAATAGCTATTAGTAGCGTAGGCTAGATAATTAGGCTATAAACTATATCCTATAATCTTAGATTAAGTAGAAAAAACATAATAAACATCTATAGTTATTATAGCGGCAAAAAGTATAATATAAGTCTATAGTTATTATATAGGTACTAAAAAGTAGTAAGCTAGGTCTAGTAGATAATATAATAGGTAATATCTCTTCTATAGAATTACTCTACGAGATACTTCTATAGGACTCCTATAGGTGTCCTTTTAACTAGCTTACCTTAAGTTAAATATATTAATAGGTTGTTTATTCCTTCTATAAGTACTTATTTATAATACTCGATAGGATTCTTATAGACTTTACTAAGGTTATGTTTAGTCCGAGGCAATATAGAAATAGGTTAGGTTTAGTAGATCTAGAAGATAACTATAAGGTTTATAGACGTTCTATAGGTTTAGTAAGTAACTAGATAGCTAAGTTATACTTAATAAAGTCGACTCTTAGATAGCGCTTAAGCCTTTATACCTTAGACTATCTTCTTCTAAGGAACTCTAGATATAAGCAATATTATAGGTATATTAGGGTTCGATACTTATATTATAGTAGGATTAGTTATAAGTTTCGGGCGAGTATAAGGAAGACGTCGATTTGCTTTTATAGACTAGGAATACCTAATACTAAGACTATATCTAGGAAAAAGGACTAGAGGAATAGTCTATATTAAAAGGCTAGTAGATTTAATAGATATAGGCGTTTAACTATTATAGAGAGATAAGTAGGAGAGAGTAGGATAGCTCGAGGTTTAATATCTTATAGTAGTTATATAAGATTATTAGGTATAATAGGAGGATAGCTCGAGGCTATTCGTATTAGATTATAATAATAGCTGTAGGAGCTATTAGGAATCTAGAGACGTATAGTTTAGAAGTAGTATCTAAGTAGTATAGAGAGGAGAGAGAAAAGAGCTAAGTTTTAGTATAGAAGGATAGATTCTAGTATTATCGATAGCTTATACTTCTTAGGAGAAAAATATAGTTAGGAATAACTACTTTTAATAATACGTATTATAGTAGAGGCTTATAGGTAGCGAGTACCTTATAATATAGAAGATAATAGTATTACGTATAGCCTAAGGTAGCTTTATAACGACTATAAGGATTCGGGATACTTAAGTACTAGATTAATCTATATAGTATTACTAATAGCTTTAATACTCGAATACTTATAGATATTAATTAATGCGTAAGACTTATAACCTATTCTACTCGCGACGCTATATAGTTATATACCCTTAATAGAGGCGGGCAAAATAGATAGTTAGACTAATTCGACTAAAAAGATAGATAGAGGCATGCTCGCATTTTAGTATTCCTTCTAACTAATATAATTACTATACTAGCTTAATATAAATGCTCTATATAGATAGTAAGACAAGCTACTCTTGTTCTATCGCTAGAGATAAGACTAAAGCTATTATCGAACCTTATTAGTAGGCTATTAGTCGAAATGCCGACTCCGTTACTATATAAGAAACCTAGCAGATATAGCTATAGTAGCTAGAGTTGCCTTATTAGAGCCTATAGCTACCTCCTACTCTCTTAGTACGCTCGACGAAACTCTAAAAACATTCCTCTATACCCTCTACTACTCCTCCTAGCTCTACTTTAAAAGCTGTCTATAATCTCCTTATATAATACTCCTCTATCCTAGTATCTATATAACTACGCCTACTAAAACCTATCTACTTCCTACTCTAGCCCTTCGTCTATCGATTCGAACCTAGGGTAGTACTAGTAGGAGAAGAAGTAGTAGTAGGTTCCTAGCTCTAAAACCCCTTCCTACCTAGCTATACTCTAAAGATATAAGAGCGTATATAAGTTTTGTCTAGAAAGTCTAGTATCTAAATAAAGACCTTATAGCCTACCTCTCCGCTATCTCTACCTACTTTATCGCTATTTCCTCCTACTTTACTATCTTTTAGCGCCTAGCGGCGAAAGTCTTCGAGGTAGCTAAACCTAGTAGAGAGGATTATAGTATTAGTTATACTAAAGCTAGAGATTTCGAGGTAGTAAGTTAGGAACGCGAGGTCGCGAGCTATAGAGCTATTAGAGTTAAGCGCTAGTATTACGTTAAGAGAGTATAGGAGTATAGGGCGCTACTAGAGTTAGGTTTAATTAGTATTTATTATAGGTATAGTAGAGGTAAAAGTAATATTATAGGCTAGGTACGTATAGAAGTAAGCGAGCTAAGTATCTTTAATTATATTAGCTAGCTTGCCTTCGCTACTTATAGCGCTATAAGTAAATACTACTAGAAGCGGCGATAGTAGCGACACCTTATTCTATCTGCTAGAATATCTAACTATATACTCTTAGAGTATTATATACCTCCTCCTAACTACCTAGCCCCTAACTATAGCTAATAAAACTATAACTATAGTAGTAGACTCCTACTATTACTTCTCTTACTCCCTCCTCTTTATAGGCTCTACCTTAGCTTTTATAAAGCTATAAATTGCTCTTGCGTTATATAGGACCTCTATATCTACTTCTATTAGGCTATTAAAAGAAAGGAGCTACTAGGTTATAAAGCGCTAGAGGTAGGTATAGGCTTTTTAAGCGTTAGAGGCGTCGCGAGTAAGAGTTAAAGAAGTAAGGGAGGTAAATAGATAGGATATTATAATAGTAGGGCGGTATTAGATATAGTATTAAATATAGTAGATATTACGTAGGTAGTAGTAAAGCTAGATAGGAGGTAGGGCTATCTTTATTACTTTCTTACGCTATAGGATAAATAGAAGTAAGATAGCGAGCTAGGTAAGAAGAGGATAGTAATAGAGATACGTTAGTAGCCTATAGATAAGTTACTATAGTAGTAAATATATAGGAATATAATACTATGCTACTTATATCTAGATATTAGAACTATATCTTAAAGATCTATCTTAACGCGTCTAGCGCCTAAATTATATATAGGTAGGAGTAGAGTCTCTATCTATTATAGATATATAAGAGGCCTAGGGATAACGCTATAATTATATATAAAGCTAAATTACAATAGATAGATTAGAATATATAACGAGCTATAGAATAAAGATTATAATAAACTTAATACTACTATATTAAAGTACTCCTATTAATATCTTAATAGTAACATATCTATATCTATATCTATATCTATATCTTTCTTCTCCTCCTCCTAGATATACTCTCTACCTAGGCTAGCTATATAATCGATCTCTAGTAGCATAATACTAACTTAGCTCCGAATATAATAATAAAACTAACAAAGCTTATACTTGTCTTCTCTCTATCTAACCTACTATAGAAACTCTTACTCCTACGCCTATACCTTCTATACTATTACTACTACTACTATAACCCTATTCCTAACCTACTATACCTCTACTTAGGACCTTATTACTACTAAATACACTCTACTTAGCGCTATCTACTATACTAAAGCTATAACTACGCTAGCTAGTAGCGCTATATTATATATAAATATAGATAGCAGATACTACTTTTAGTATATAGTAGCTATTACTAATATAGATAGTATAGTAGATAGGAAGAGATAGGTAAGATGCTAGTATACTATAATACTACTAGAGATATATAATATCTATATAATATACTATATATAGAGATATAATAGTCGAGATAGAAGAATATCCTATATAATTATACCTATATCGCCTACCTAACGCTACTACGTCTTATCTCTTATAGCTATAGCGGCTAGGACAACTAGTACTAGTTTTGTCTCTATACTCCTCTCTATAACTATATAGCGCGAACTCTACCTCTTATTCGACTCTATCTCTATAACGCCTTCTCTACCTATAACTAAGCTATTTACTATCTCTAATAGCGCCTTATATAATTCGATGCCCTTTATAGTAAAAATATCTAGTATCTCTATAATACTATAGGCGCTCCTCTAGACAAAGTAGAAGATTTAGAGTATATAATCTATAGAAAGGTAGTCTAAGTCGCGTAGGTAAGGAGAAAGTAGAAGAGAGGCGGATAGCCTACTATATAAAGCTAATATAGTAACGCGAAGGGCGTTAGTAGTAGTAGGAGAGAGAAGTAGAGGGGTCTAGTTAGATTACTAGGATATAGTAGCGCTCTCTCTACGTCCTCCTAGCTCGCTAGTAGTAGGTAAGCGCTATTATAGCAAGCTACTCTCTTCGACTTCCTCGCGCTTGTTAATAGTAAAAGGTCCGCTATCTTCTAAAGCTTTAGGTGCTTTAGGTACGTCTAAGCTAGTAGTATTATCCTAAGTCTCGTCTTATCGCTCTTTACCTAATAATAGTAGTAATATAGTATTCCTATCCTCTATAGTATTCCTATCCTCTACTATATTATTTATAGAAGAAGCTCTCTACAATTCTATTATAACGCTATTCTTAGTATCCTAATTCTTAGGAAAGTGCACTTCTACCTCCTCCTCTTACTCCTCCTCTTCTTCTAGCTACTTAGAGGTTAGATACAGCTCTTCGCGTTATTATAGCTTCTTTATCTATAATAATTCCCTTTATTTTCTTTAACGTATCTCCTCCTCCTCTTCCTATTATTTTTTCTCGCGAGAATAAATAATAGCTACTTTGTCTATAACAAAGTAGGGATATACTATCTACCTCTAGAGTAGGCAGACTAATATTTATAAGCGAGATAGTAGACAGATTAATAGATTAATAGAATAATAGAGGATTGATAGATTTATAGATTAATAGATTAATCGATTAATAGGTTGCTAGATTGACGGATTAATAGATTAATAGATTAATAGATTAATAGATTGACGGATTAATAGATAGATTAATAGATTAATAGATTAACAGATTAATAGATTAATAGATTGATAGATTTATAGATAGATAGATTAATAGATTAATAGATTAATAGATAGATAGATTAATAGATAGATAGGTTAAGTTCTATAAGTATTACTATATTTATTTATAGGGTAGGAGTATATTAGCGACTTTCCTAGCTTAAGCTTAGAAGCGTCTACCGCGTATTTTAAGTACGCTAATCTTACTAATTCTATAATAGATATATAGGGAATATAGAACGTAGAAAAATTCTAATAAGCTACTAGTACTCTTCTATTATTATTAGAGATAATAATATATTAACAACTACTCTAATCGATATATACGCTTACTCTACTTCCTACGAGCTAGACTAGATCGTAGTATTATTATTACTACCTTATAATTCGCGTTACCTTAACTAAGTTAAGAAGTCCTTTCGAAATATACCTATATATATAGCCTACGCGTAGCTCTATCTACAATTAATAGTAGTAGGGTAGGAGTTGTATCGTAGCTAATATTACGCTATACTATACTATACTACGCTATATAAACTAATATCGACATTACTTTAATATTGTTTGTACTTCTCTATATACTAGTATTAGATATATAGATATCTCTTACCCCGACCTACTAGCTATACTCCCTTTTTAGAGGTAGATAACTATCTTATCTCTATAACGAATCTCTATAGACTTCTTTTAGTCTACGCTCTTCTTCTACCTTCCTAACTAGAAATCGACTCGTAGACTACTAGCTCTACCTTATTTGTACCTATTTATACTTCTACTTAGTTTGTTTTATTATCCGACCTACTAGCTATAGCGCTATACGCTCTTAGACCTAAGCTCTATATTCCTTTATAGATGTTACTACTCGATTCTTAGTAGGCTTTCTTCTATCTAATAGTTAGAAGTACGTAGTTATAGGCGTAATAGAAGTATAGTTAGTCTAGACTTACTTTATAAGCTTCTTATCTACTCTATTAGGACTACTACCTCTACTAGGATTATTATATCGAGGCCTCTATCTTTAATGTCTTATAGGCATATACTTTTACTATTCGATTCTCTCTTACTATAGTAACCTAGAGTAATAGAATGCCTAAGGTATAAATATTAATATACTAAGACTAACTACGAATCGATCTATCTTACTATCCTCTTAGAGTACTAGTCGATCGCGTAATTAATAGCTATAAGAGTATTACCTAGATAACAGACTATAGGATATAAGTATATCTCTTCCTACTCTCGCCTCTAGCTAGCTCTTAGATATTCGAAATCCTTCTATAGATATATCTTACTCCTTTACTAACTAATTATATAACTAATTACTACGTAGTTTCTCCTCTATATTCTAGAGGGCGAGTAGTAGAGAGGTATTAGATATATCTAAGATACTTACGCGAATCCTCTTATTATACCTCCCTTATATTTAATAATAAGGACTTCCTAACTACTAACTACTAACTATAGGTTTTTACTTAGGTAATAGCTAATATAGAATAAGTATATACAATTCCTAGTTACTAGCGTTATATAGTATATAGATAGCTTAGAGGTACTCGCGCTACTTATCTTATACTCTTCTAATAATTAATAATATATTACTTTATTACTTCCTAACTACTAACTATACGCTATATAGTTTTTACTTTACCTATAGAGTTACGTATAGAATAGGTAAGTATAATAGTATACTATATAGATTATCTAAGACTTTACTAATAAATAGTAGGTATTATATTTTAATACTACCGAACGATTAACTACTATGTTCCTATATTACTTGCTCGCGTAAGGTCCTATAGTATAAATAGAATACTAGATTCTAATATCTCGTTTCTATATATATTCTAGATAAAGGCAAAATCTATCCTTTATTTCTACTTTATCCCTATCTCCTATTCCCTTCTTATTCCTTACTATTAAAGTCGTAGGTAATAGCTCTAAAGACTCCTCTTACTAAGAAGGGGAAAGCCTAGTATATCTACTACAACTATAAGCGTAGGTTTATCTTCTCCTCTCTACTCTACCCTACTAACTCCTTTCCTTATTCTACTAATATAGTAACTAGATACGAAGACGCTCTTACTACGATTCTATACTATTTCTTCCTATCCCTACGCTTACTAGATAAGAAGTATAAGATACTAGTTAAGGCGCCTAGGTTTTTTTAGGTCTTATAGCTCTCTTATAGAGGTATTTTAAATACTTACTACGTAGTTCGACTAGAAGGTAAGTAAGATTAAGGTAGGAGAGAGTTATATAGTTTTTATTATATAGTAGTAGTAGTAAGTACTTAAAAAGCGTATAGAGGTAATATATAGCTCTAGTAGTATAAGAGATAGGTTTGTAGATAGGTTCGATAGAGCGGCGAATAGGAAGAGAGTAGTTATTAATCTTACTAGCCTAGATAGGTTACTAGTTATAAGTAATAGTATAGGTACTAAGTATTCTATAGTATCTCCTATAATAAGGAGTACTTTTATTAGCTCTTCGGGCTTAAATAATATAGGCTCCTTTAATATTAATAGGATAGATCCTACGACTCCTCTAGTAGACTCTATAGGCTATAGTCTTATTAGTAGTTTAGGCTCTAGCTCGAAGACTAGGGTTTAGGGTTAATAAGTAGTTAGCTACGAATTATATAACATATAATAGACGTATTAGTAACATAACTTATAATTAATAACATAGCGTAGCTTTTATAATAAGATAAGTTTACGTATCTAAGGTTTAAGAGAGTATAACTAGGTTTCTTTACTTTTACTATAGGGTAATAGGATATATAACTAACAGACTACTTAATAGACTTACGACTCTATAGATATACTTATATATAGACGAGCGATTTTATAGACAAGTAGATTCTAGACAAAATAAATAATAACGAATAACTTAACTAACGAATAACTCTAATCCTAATCCTAACCCTAAACCCTAAAAACCCTAGCTAACTATAAGTTAAACTAGATAAGCGAGAGAATTAAAGCTCTAACCTATTAGTATCTTACTAATTAGGTCTTCTTCCTCTAGTCCTACTAGTATACCTAGATTCTACCTATAATTAAGGAAGAGTCTTTATTAAGTAAAAGGTCTGCTACTCTACTAAGATAAGCTCTAGTCTCTATACCTAATATAGCCTTCTAGGGTATAAGCCTTAGTTAGAGACGTTAGAGCTCTAACGTTCCTAGTTAGAGGCGTTAGAGTACTAAGATTCGAGGCGTTAGTCGCTTAGAGAGACCTAGGAGGAAAGACGAGAGTAGGAGATTATAGTAACTCTTTTCCTTCTAACTCGTCGTCGACCTTCTCGACTAGATGTCTATATAACTAGAACGAGTCTAATCCTCTTATATAGGAGTCCGAGAAGTTAGCCTATAAAAAGTATATAAAGTAGTATCTATTCTTCCTCTATTCTAGATAACTATAACATTCTACTTCCTACTAAGCGCTCGCCTTCTAAATATTAGCTATCTCCTAATATTAGCCTAGGCGCCTCTAGAGTTTAGTAGTACTTAGGTATTATTTATTAGAGTCTATATTATACTTATATAAGCCCTCTTATAATTATATAGAGACATCCTATAAATCTACTCTATAGTATTACTAAGGTAGATAGAGTAAGAGCTTAGTAAAAGTTCTATAATTAGTAATAGTTTTACTAGGAGATTACTAAAATGCCTAATAAGAGGATTAGTAGCAAAGTTTTTAAGTTACTTAACGTAGGTCTATCTTAAGCTAGTTATTAAAGTAGTTAGAGTAGTAGTTAGAGTACTAATCGTAGGGCTTATAGTAGTTATAGTATTTATTATAGGTCTAGAAGAGGCCGCTAGTAGTATAAGTATTCTAGTAGGAATTTGCGAGTTTCTAGTAACAAACGAGATTACCTAAGGTAGTAGGTTAGTCTAGTAGTATATTATAGTACTACCCCCTAGTAGTAGCTATAATTATAGAAATAGAAAGAAAAGTAAAACTTAAAGATTACTTTCTTAGCTAAAGCTACTCTACTACCTTCTTAAATTAGAGTCCTAGTTTTAGTTTCGTTAGGCTATTAGTAATTATATTAGAGGTCTTAATATAGCTAATAGAGATAATACTCTTCTTATAGAGGTCTCTCTAATAATAGTAGGCTACGTCGATATACTTTAATCTCTTACTAGTATATATATCCTTCGTAAGAGTAATTACTACTTAGTTATCTTCTTATAGCTATATTATTAGTAATCCTATAACAAATTTTATCTCCTTCTTAATATATAGGCTCTAACCGATATATCTTTATATCTTTATATCTCGAAGGATCTAATAGAGAAACTATAACTTTTTTATATACCTCGCTATTACTATATACTCTACTTCTATTATCGAGCCTACTATTAAGTTTTGCTTCTTACTAGCCTACGACACTAGTCCTCTAGTAAGTATAAATATATTCTCTAGTACTAAGATATAGTCTAACTTATCTATTATATAGTCTAAGTTAGAATACCCTATAAGTATATCTTATACCTTCGTATTATATATAATTCTAAGGTCCTTTTATAAGCGTATATACCTCCTAAGCTTCTTTAGAGCCTACTAGTAATTTTTAGCTAGATCTAATATATACTAGCTTAGCCTTCTAAGTGCGAATATAATATTAGGTCTAGTTAGAACGCCTATATATATCTAGCTACTAATAGCTTGTTAGTATTCTTTCTTATCTACTCTAATATTATTCGGTCCTAGTACTCTAATCGCGTTATAGCTATCTAGAGGTAATTAGGTTAGGGAGATACTCTCTACTAATATTATAAGCTTATCTAGTACCTTTTCGATATAGTATATCTAGTCTAAGCGTAAAGTACTAGCTTTTCGGTCTCTAACGATCTTAATATTTAGAAGGTAGTTTGCTTCGCCTAGGTCCTTAATTTTAAAGAATATTACAAACTTCTTCTTAAACTAATCTATATTAGTTATACTTTCCGCTCCTATTATAATATTGTCTATAAATACTAGAACTATTAGCTTCTAGGTAGAATAGACAAAGAGGTAAGAATTAGCTCTATTCTAAATAAACCTAGTCTTCTCGATCTTTCCTTTATAGAGTTAGTACTAGTCTCGGGCTATTTATTTTAGGCTATATAAGCTCTTCTCTAGCTTAAGCACCTCGCCTAGGTTAACTCTAACTCTAGGTAGAGTATATATTAGAATAAGTTCCTTTAGGACTATCTCTATAAAAGTATTATTAACGTTAACCTAGTATAGCTCCTAGTTGTTTATATATACTATAGCTATAAAGAGGCGAATAGTATTATATCTAACTATTAGGGCGAATATATCTTAAAGTCTATCCTAAGTACCTAGCTAAATCCTCTAGTAATAAGTAGAGCCTTAAACTTATTAACTAGTCTATTAGTATTATATTTTATATCGAAGACCTATTATAATATAATTAGATTAGCCTCTACTAGTACAACTATAGCCTTATAGGTTAGGTTACCTTCTAACGCTATTATTTCCACCTATATAGCTTCTAGCTATAGGTATCTCTACTTCTTATTAGAGACTACCTAATTGTATATCTTTAAGATAGATATCTTCTCTTATAGTTATTTTCTAGCTCCTATTACCGCTACGCTATATTCCTCTACGTCTACTATAAATCTAAACTAGCTATCCCTATACTAATAGAGCTCTTCTTCTACGTTTATACTTAATATTATATTATAGATAGTAATAAAGCTATTAATTATCTCTATAGCCCTCTTTAACTTATCCTACCTCCCTTTGTTACTCTAATTACAACTTCTCTTACTAGTTATCTTACTTAACTATCTTAGTAGGCCTCTATCTACTCTAACTTTCTCTAACCTATCCGACGCTATTCTTATCCTCTTACCTAATACTAGAGTAGGAGGTATAGGTAGAGCTACTAGCTCTTACTCTAGCTAGACCTACTCTAACTAGCCCTACTCCTTCTCTTATTACTCTAACTTCTTTAGCTTATCGTTAGAGTTAAAGTTATATCTCTTAACGCTCGTATTAGGTTTTAGTAGCTATAGTAGTTAGATATATATCGCGACCCTACGTATTATAGTTAGGCTTAGTAGTATTAGGTTCGGCGGTAATAGGCGTATTAGGTTCGGATTAGGTAGGTTCGGATTAGGCTTTAGTAGGCGCCTAACTAGCTTTCGCGCTAATATATAACTACTCTAATCCTTTAGAGTAAAGCTAAGTTTGATATTACCTCTCTTACTTTCTTCGAAGAATTTAATAGATCCTATAGCGATTAACTACCTTAAATTAGGTGTCTAGACCTTCTATATCTTTATAGTACTCTTAATATACCTAATAAGAATTCTTTTATATCCTCGATTTATTACCTTATCCTTCTACGAGTCCTTAGGTATCGACTTTAGATTAATATACAAAACAACCTAGTACTCTTAAACGCGTATATATTTAACTAATAGTCGTTTCTCTAACTAAGCCTCTTCTAGCGTTAGTAAGAGATTATTAATCTTAACTAGGTATAGGTTATAGACATATTAGCTTATAGTTAGAGCTTCTAGCTAGAACTTAATTAGAAGCCTAGCGTCTTCTATTATTACTCTAACTACCTATTTAGTATCCCTAATATACTTCTTAGTAATACTATTCGCTCTAGAGTCGTACGCTTTAGTTAGGTTAAGCTCTATACTATATTCTAACTCCTATTCCCTTAGAATAGATAGGAGTTTACCTATATTATCCCTTCTTACTACCTTAGGCTTTTAGCTATTAGTCTAAAGCTCGACCTTCTTTTACTAACGTCGAAGTACCTTAGCTAAGTCCGACTTCTTCTTAAAGGAATACGCCTATACTTTTCGCGAGTAATTGTCGAGGATAATAAGGAAGTACCTATACTCTTCCCTTAATAGTAGTAAGGGACTATAGATATTAAGGAAGATAAGTTTAAGGATCTAATACTTTTAGTTAGTTACCTTTCTCTACTTCCTCCTTATATTAGTAATTCTATATATCTTATAGCTAAAGCTATTAACGATAGGTACTAGGCTCTTTAGCGTAGTAACCTTATAAAGGGATCTTAGCTTAGATATACTATAGTATAAGAAGCGATAATACTAGAGATTATAGAGTTTATATGCGGCTTAGTTAGAGTTATCTATATCTACTATTAGAGTAAGAAGAGACTCTACTATATTCTCTACTTCGTTAGTCTAAGGGACTAGGGTACTATAGACTTTCTAGAATTAATAGATACTATAGTAAGAATAATATTTAAGAACTAGATCGATATTCGAGTTTACTATATAGAACATATTAGGAAGCTTTTAACTAAGATTAGAGTAATACCTAGGTTTAGAATATAAAGCGTAGATACTATAAGACTTCTCCTAAATATATTAGAGACTTCTATTATACCTCTATGTCTACTCTCTAAGAAGCTATCCCCGACCTTTATTCTTCTTAGACTAGTTAGGTTTCGGCTCCTAAAGAGATTCTTATTATTATATATATAGGCTAATACGCTAGAGTTAAGAAGAATCGTACCTAGTAGAAGCTTATCTTTATAATTAGCCGTAGCTTCTACTAACTCGTACTTATCTTTACTCTTATTATTAGAGAAGTTCGAGCTCCTAGAGGAACTCGAGCACTCTAAATTAGAGTCGCTAGATAATAATACGCTAGCTTCGGCTATATATACCTTACTCTTTTTATACTTCCGCTTATCCTTATTCTTATTAGAGTGCTTCTTATCCTTCTTACCTAGTTGCGACTTACTTTAACTAGACCTGTTCTTCGCCTTCTTAAGTGCCTTAATCTTTTATCTTAGAGTCTTTAAAATAGTTATATTTGCTTTTCTTAGGTACTATAGGCTAGATCTATTCTTATTCTTCTTCTCCTTTAGTATCTTTTAGTACTCTAATAGGCTTAGGTACTTAGGAACAAGATATTTAGATAAGCTATAAAGATAGTACGACCTAGCTCTTCTAGCCTCTATACTTATTATATAGTTAGAGCCTTATATCTAGGCTTCTTCTTCGAATAAGATATATATAATCTTTACGCTATCCTTTATACCTATTAGGCCGATTATCTATCTAAGATCGTAGTATTACTCTAGTAATACGTTTAGTAACTACTAGACTACTCTATTATATAAGTATAAGATCTTTATATCTAGCTCGATACTAATAATCTTATATAAGAGGCTCGATAGAGTTATAAAGATATTATCGATTATTATGTCCTTATCTATCTTATAGGTCGTATACTATTACTAGTATACTCTCGACAAAGTTAGAAGGTTCTTAGTATACTTTATATTTAGGAGGGCCTATACGTCTATATATTAAATTGAGATCTAATACTTAGAAGAGATCTAATACTCTAGTAGGTAATAGATTTACGTATAAGGAAGTAGCTACTAGAGGAATATAATATATTAGGAAAGAATTGTACCTTAGTATAGATAGAGAAGTAAACTATATATTATGTTCCTTAGAGAAGAAAGGCTATCTCTTCTCTCTCCTCTTTAAATACTCCTACTCGCGCTAAGCTTATAGGGAACTTAGTTAGAGGACTCGTAAGTTATATTCTAGTATAACTCTCCTTACTCTAACTTCGCTAGGTAGGTATAAGACTACTCTCTACTCTTTTTTAATACTCCTACTTAGACATATGCTATCTATAGCTCCTACTAACCCTAAGTAACTCCTACTAGCTTCTAATCCTACTCTAGGGTCTTCTCGATATAATATGCCCCTTTGTCCTTCTAAGAGAAGGTGCCTCTTTGTCTTTATAATAGAGAATTATAAATTAGAGGATATTTAGCTCTAGTATATAAATAAAGTCGTAGGTTAGAGTATACTTACTCTTTACTTACGCTAGCCTATTTATTAGTCTATATAAATGTCTTGTTTTTATATATATTAGTTTATATACTAGCGTATATAAATACCTTTATTTATATACTAAAGGTAAACATCCTCTAATTTATAATCTCTATTATAAAGACAAAGAGGCACCTTCTCTTAGAAGGACAAAGGTAGGTCCGATTCTATATAAAGTTATCGACCCTCCCTCTCTTTCTTAATATACTTCTTTAGTTATTACTCTCTAACATTCTTATACTTCTCTAATACCTTAGTATAGCGTAATAGCGAGGTGTTCTACTAATTCGATTAGATATAACTTTACTCGATAAGAAGCTTAGGTAGCTTGTTACTCTAAGCTCTAATACTATAAGACATCTAACTCTTAGTTATACCTAGCTCTAGGCATATATTTGATTCTTCTATAAGGTATACTATACTAGTTAGTTCTCTAAGATCCTTTTAGTATTTAAGGGTAATACGACTTAGTTTTATATTACCTATCTAGGCTAGGTATTTCCTAATAATCTAGGCTTATAAGAATATAACCTAAATATACCGACTAGTATAATACCTATTATAGCGGGTCTTATAATAGCTAGTACTACCTAGACTATAAACTAGGTCTAGTGTACTATAAAGTCGGGAGGCTAGTATATTAGTCTATACGCTCTTTATTACTCTAACCCTAAGAATCCCTATCTTAAGGGTTCTTATACAAACTACTTTAGGAAGAACTAAAAGAAGTACTACTTGCTTTATACTAGATTAGTAGATAAGAATCCCTTAGGTTAGAGTAGTACTTCGAGTTAGAGTAGTCTATTAGGCCTAGCTTAGAGTAGCCTATTAGCCCGAGCTTAGGTAGGTAGCTATAACCTCCGCTCTTACCTCTCTACTTCCTAGCCTATTAATCCGACTCTCTAAGCTCTAGCTTATTAGAGCCTAGGTTAGAGTCCTAGTATAGGCCTATAGCGTTAGAAGGACGAGGATCGTCGTTAGAGGGATCTAGATTATTACTAGATAGCCCTAGATAAGTACTAGGAGGGCGAATACTATAGGTTACTTACTTATCTTATAGATTATTACGATAAGGCCTTCCCTAAGCCCTATACTAATTAGGAGGCTAGAGACCTCTTTACTATATAGTTTAACGAGACTCTATAGCTAGATAGGCGTATTCTAGTTAGGACTAAGCTAACACGATTTACCTAGAGTAATCTTATCTACTATAGGATCTTAGTCTATCTCTAGGAGGCTAAGTTTGCCTAGTATAAACAAAGCGTTATTAGGAGGCCTCTAACTCTTATAGATTAGGTAACTAACTATAAGTTAACTTAGATAGGTAAGAAGATTAAGGCTCTAACCTATTAGTACCTTACTAATTAGGCCTTCCTCTCCTAGCCCTACTAGCGTACCTCGATTTTGCCTATAATTAAGGAGGAGTCCCTATTAAGCGAGAGGTCTATTACTCTACTTAGGTAAGCTCTAGTCCCTATTCCTACTATAGCTCTTTAGGGTATAAACCTTAGTTAGAGATATTAGGGCTCTAATAGTTCTAGTTAGAGGCGTTAGAGTACTAAGATTCTTAGTTAGAGGTATTAGTCGCTTAGAGAGGCCTAGGAGAAAAGATATAAGTATATAATCCTAAGGACTCTTTCTCTTCTAACTTATTATTAGCCTTCTAGGCTAGATGTCTATATAACTAGTATAAGTCTAATTCTCTTAGGTAGGAGTCTAAGAGGTTAGCCTATTAGGAGTATATAGAGTAGTACTTATTCGCCTCTAACTCTAGACGACTATAATATTCTACTTCCTACTAAGCGCTCGCCTTCTAAATATTAGCTATCTTCTAATACTAGCCTAGGCGCCTTTAGGACTAAGCGGCACTTAGTTATTATTCGTTAAGGTCTATTTCCTACTTGTCCGAGCCTTCGTGTTATTATACTAAGACTTCCTAAGAACCTACTTTATAGTATTCCTAAGGTAGGTCGAATAAGAGCCTAATAGGAGTTCTACGATTAGTAGCGGTTTTACTAGGAGATTACTAAGACGCCTAATAAGAGGATTAGTAGCGAGGTTTCTAAGTAGCCTAATATAGGTTTGTCCCTAGCTAGTCGTCGTAGTAGTTAGAGTAGTAGTTAGAGTACTCGTCGTAGGTCTAAGGCTAGCCGCTAGTAGTATAGGCATTCTAATAGAGATTTAGGAGTTCCTAGTAATAAACGAGAGTACCTAAGGTAGTAGGTTAGTCTAGTAGTATATTATAGTACTACTCCCTAGTAGTAGCTATAATTGTAGAAATAGAAAGGAAATTAAAGTAAAAAGATTACTTCCTTAGCTAAAGCTACTCTACTACCTTCTCGAATTAGGGCCCTAGTTTTAGTTTCGTTAGGCTATTAGTAATTATGTTAGAGGTCTTAATATAGGTAATAGAGATAATACCCTTCTTATAGAGGTCTCTCTAATAATAGTAGGCTACGTCGATATACTTTAACCTCTCGCTCGCGTATATATCCTTCGTAAGGATAATTACTACTTAGTTGTCTTCTCGTAGCTATACTATTAGTAATCCTATAGCGAACTTTATCTCCTCCTTAATATATAGGCTCTAACTAATATATCTTTATATTTTTATATTTCGAAGGATCTAATAGAGGAACTACGACTACTTTATATACCTTGCTATTACTATATACCCTACCTCTATTATCGAGCCTACTACTAACTTTTGCTTCTTACTAGTCTAAGATACTAGTCCTCTAGTAAGTATAAATATATTCCCTAGTACTAAGATATAGTCTAACTTGTCTATTATATAGTTAGAGTTAAAGTACCCTATAAGTATATCTTATGCCTTCGTATTATATATAATCCTAAGGTCCTTTAATAAGCGTATATACCTTCCTAGCTTCTTTAGAGCCTACTAGTAGTATTTAGCTAGGTCGGATATATACTAGTTTAGCCTTCTAAGCGCGAATATAATATTAGGCTAGGTTAGGACGCCTATATACATCTAGCTACTAATAGCCTCTTAGTATTCCTTCTTGTCTACTCTAATATTATTAGGTCCTAATACTCTAATCGCGTCGTAGCTATATAGAGATAATTAGGTTAGTAAAGCACTCTCTACTAATATTATAAGCTTGTCTAGTATCTTTTCGATATAGTATATCTAGTCTAAGCGTAGAGTACCTACTTTTTAGTCTCTAATAATCTTAATATTTAGAAGGTAGTTCGCTTCTCCTAGATCCTTAATCTTAAAGAATATTGCGAACTTCTTCTTAAACTAGTCTATATTAGTTATACTTTCCGCCCCTATTATAATGTCGTCTATATATACTAGGACTATTATCCTCTAGGTAGAGTAGACAAAGAGGTAGGGATTAGCTCTACTCTAAATAAACCTAATCTTCTTAATCTTCTCTTTATAGGGTTAGTACTAGTCTTAGGCTGCTTACTTTAGGCTATATAAGCTCTTCTTTAGCTTAAGTACCTCGCCTAAGTTAACTCTAACCCTAGGTAGAGTACGTATTAGAATAACTTCTTTTAGGACTAACTCTATAAAAGCGTTATTAATATCTACCTAGTATAGCTCCTAATTATTTATATATACTATAGCTATAAAGAGGCGAATAGTATTATATCTAACTATTAGAGTAAATATATTCTTAAAGTTAACTCTAAGTACCTACCTAAATCCTCTAGTAATAAGTCGAGCTTTAAACTTATTAACCGATCTATTAGTATTATATTTTATATCGAAGACCTATTTCGACGTAATTAGATTAGCTCCTACTAGTACGACTATAGCCTTATAGGTTAGGTTGCCTTCTAACGCTATAGTTTCTACCTATATAGCTTCTAGCTATAGGTGTCCCTACTTCTTATTATAGACTACCTACTCGTATATCTTCGAGATAAGTATCTTCTCTAATAGTTGTATTCTAGCTCCTACTACTACTAGGCTACATTCCTCTATATCTGCTATAAACCTAAACTAGCTGTCCTTATACTAGTAGAGCTCTTCTTCTACATTTATGCCTAATATCGCATTATAAATTATAATAAAGCTATTAATCGTCTCTATAGCTCTCTTTAACTTATACTACCTCCTTTTGTCTCCCTAATTAAAACTTCTCTTACTAGTTACCTTATATAACTACTTTAGTAGGCCTCTATCTACTCTAACTTCTTCTAACCTATCTAATACTAGCTTTATCCTCTTATCTAGTACTAGGGTAAGAGGCGTAGGTAGGGCTACTAGCCCTTAGTCTACTAGCTCCTACTCTAGCTAGACCTAGTCTAACTAGCCCTACTCCTTCTCCTATTACTCTAACTTCTCTAGCTCGTTATTAGAGTCTAGGTTGTATCTCTTAACGCTTATATCTAGTTTTAGTAGCTAGGATAGTTAGATATATATTATAACTCTATATATTATAATTAGGTTTAGCGGCTTCGGGTTTAGATTAGGCTTTAGTAATAGGCGTATTATATTCTAATTAGGCTTTAGTAGGCGCCTAACTAGCCTTTACGTTAGTATAAAACTACTCTAATTCTTCGGAGTAAAGCTAAGTTCGAGATTACCTCCCTTACTTTTCTTAAAGAATTTAATAGACCCTATCGCGATTACCTGCTCCAAATTAGGTAACTAGACCTTCTATATCTTTATAGTATCTTTAATATAATTAACAAACACTCTCTTATATCCCTAATTTATTAGCTTGTCCTTCCGCGAATCCTTTAGTATCGACTTCGAGTTAATATACGAAACTACTTAGTACCTCTAGATGTAGATATAGTCGACTAACAGTCGTTTCTCTAACTAGGCCTCCTCTAGCGTTAGTAAGAGATTATCGATCTTTACTAGGCATAGGTTATAGACATATTAGCTTATAGTTAGAGCCTCTAGCTAGAACTTAATTAGGAGCCTAGCGTCTTCTATTATCGCTCTAACTACCTATTTAGTATCGCCGATATGTTTTTTAGTAATTCTATTTGCCCTAGAGTTATACGCTTTAGTTAGGTTAAGCTCTATTCTATATTCTAACTCCTATTCCTTTAGGACAGATAGGAGTTTACTTGTATTATTACTTTATACTACCTTAGGCTTTAAGCTATTAGTCTAAAGCTTAACCTTCTTTTACTAATATCGAGGTACCTTAGCTAAGTCCGATTTCTTCTTTAGGGGATACGCCTATACCTTCCGCGAGTAATTATTAATAATAATAAGGAAGTACCTAAACTCTTCCCTCGATAGTAGTAGGAGACTATAGATATCAAGTAAGATAAGTTTAAGAATCTAACGTTTCTAGTTAGTTACCTTTTCCTGCTTCCTCTTTATATTAGTAATTCTACATATTTTGTAGTTAAAGCTATTAATAATAGGTACTAGGCTCTTTAGCGTAGTAACTTTATAAAGGGATCTTAACTTAGATATACTATAGTATAAGAAGCGATAATACTAGAGATTATAGAGTTTATAAGTAGCTTAGTTAGAGTTGTCTATATCTACTATTAGAGTAAGTAGAGACTCTACTCTATTCTCTACTTTGTTAGTCTAAGGGACTAGGGTACTATAGACCTTCTAGAGTTAATAGATACTATAGAGCAAATAATATTCGAGGACTAGATTAATATTCGAGTTTACTATATAGAACGTACTAGGAAGTATTATTCTAACTAAATCAAATTCCTAGATAAGCTTTTAACCTAAGATTAGAGTAACTCCTAGGTTTAGGATATAGAGCATAGGTACTATTAGACTTCCTCTAAATATATTAGAGACCTCTATTATACCTCTATATCTACTCTCTAAGAAACTACCTCCGACTTTTATTCTCCTTATATTAGTCGGGTTTAGCTTCCTAAACAAGTCCTTATTATTAGATATATAGGCTAATATACTAGAGTCGAGAAGTATTATACCTTATAGAAGCTTACCTTTATAATTAGCTATAGCTTCCGCTAGATTATACTTGTCTTTACCCTTAGCGTTAGAGGAGTCCGAGCTCTTAGAAGAACTCGAGCACTCTAAGCTAGAGTCGCTTAATAATATTACGCTTACTTTAGCTACGTATATCTTATCCTTTTTATACTTCTACTTACTCTTATTCTTATTAGAGTGCTTCTTATCTTTCTTACTTAGTCGCGACTTACTCTAACTCGACCTCTTCTTCGCCTTCTTAAGTATCTTAATTTTCTAGGTTAGAGCCTTTAGGTTAGTTATATTCTCTTTCTTCTAACGCTACGAGCTAGACCTCCTCTTATTCCTCTTCTTCTTTAGTATCTTTTAGCACTCTAATAGGCTTAGGTACTTAGGAAGTAGATATTTGGATAAGCTATAAAGATAGTATAACCTAGCTCTTCTAGCCTCTATACTTATTATATAGTTAGAGCCTTATATCTAGACTTCTTCTTTAAATAAGATATATATAATCTTTATACTATCCTTTATGCCTATTAGGTCGATCGTCTGTCTAAGATTATAGTATTACTCTAGTAACGTATTTAGTAACTACTAAACTACTCTATCGTATAAGTATAAGATCTTTATATCTAGCTCGACACTAATAATCTTATATAAGAGACTTAATAGAGTTACAAATATATTATCGATTATTATGTCCTCGTCTATCTTATAGGTTATATACTATTACTAGTATACTCTTAATAAGGTTAGAAGGTTCTTAGTATACTTCGCGTTAAAGAGAGCCTACGCGTCTATAGCTATAGTATACTCTAGTATTAGAGATAAGTTAACCTCGTCTAGGCTCTAGATTATCTCGAATAGAGCTATAGAATTGTCCTAGTACTATTCGTTAGTATTTACTAGCTTATATATCTAGTTTCTAAACATATACTATAAATGCCTTCCTTCTAGTATAGTTACCTATAGTACTCTTCTAACGTTCTAGTTTAGGGAGCTCTAATTAGTATTCTAACTAGTAGTACTCTAACTAGCGCTCTAACTACTCTAATTAGTAGGGTCCTCGCTAAGGTATATATTACTTATTCTAGATACTAGCGTATTAGACTCTAATTATAACCTCTAAGTATAAGGAGACGCTTACTATATAGTTATTAAAGAACGAGGTAGTTATGTTCTAGTCTCTCTAACTCTAGGGACCTCGCCGTTTATAATCGCTGTTCTTAGGCTAGCTAGGAGAGGGGCCTTTTAATCTAGTAGATATACGACCTTCTTTAATATAAGTAGTTATATTACCTACTTAAACTAGAGCTTATAGTTCTCTCGAGTAAGGGTAGGGACCTTCTTCTAGTCCTTAGTAGAATCTATTATAAAAAGAATTAGAATTAAATAACTAAGTAAATAAAAAGTAGGAAATAGGCAAAGTAGTTACTTTAAGTTAAATCTAGTATAGTTTTCTAAGGTTACTACAAACTTTAACTATATCTAGGCGGTTACTAGGCGCTTTTACGACTTATAAGTGCCTTAGGAGTTCTCTAATTAGTCCTCTAATTAGCTCTAGTCTTCCTATATAGTACGGTAGTAGCCTCGAGTCTACCTTTAATTAATTAGTAGATTAAGAACACTCTTCTAACAAATTCGACTCCTAGCCGTAGGTAAAACCTAGGCTTATAACCTAGTAAATTAAGATCCGACACTTAATAGAGATCTAACACTCTAGTAGGTAATAGATTTACGTATAAGGAAGTAGCTACTAGAGGAATATATTATGTTAGGAAAGAATTGTACCTTAGTATAGATAGAGAAGTAAACTTTATATTATGTTCCTTAGAGAAGAGAGACTATCTCTTCTCTCTCTCCTTAGAGAAGAGAGACTATCTCTTCTCTCTCTCCTTTAAATACTCCTACTAGTACTAAGCTTATAGGGCCTAAGTTAGGAGACTAGTAAGTTATAATCTAGTATAACTCTCCTTACTCTAACTTAGGTAGGAAGGTATAAGACTACTCTTTACTTTTTAATATTCTATATATAAAATATTACTTATATATCCTATTCTTAATACTATCTCTTAATGTTATTATCTTTATAGATGTCTTTTTCTTAGCTTATATAGCCTTAGTTACTAGTAATACTTCCTAGTAATAAAGGAGACGCTACTATAGATATAAGAGCTATTAAGAGAGGCTTTATCTAGGGTAATAGTCTAAGCTATAGCAACTTAATATAGTTCAACTTAGTAGATAGAGTAGAGAGTAGTAGGTAGGAGTTATAGGTAAGTTATAGCTATAAATTACTAGTATAAGTTACTAGCTAAGTTACTAGAAGTAGATATTAATATTAAGCTTAATAGTAGGTAAGAAATATAAAGCTTAATAGTAGTATAGTATAAAGGATTAAGGAAGAGTAGAAGAAATAATATAGAAAGAAAGTTACCCTTTATATTAACTACTAGTAATATATACTATACTACCTTAGGTAGTATCTTATTTGTATACTATAAGAGCCTACAATATATTCTAGTCTTAGCTCTTATAGGTGCTAGCTAGATATAGTAGGAGTAATTAAGTATACGTAGCCTATACTTGTTTCTTCTTAAGTTATTAGCTAGAATTAGTAGCGTATATACTTTATAACTAGTCTATAGGTACTTTATAACTAGTCTATAGCTACTTTATAACTAGTCTATAGCTACTTTATAACTACTACCTATAATATAGATAGTTAATACGCGTCTTCTATTTCTTTAAGTTCGTTACTTCTATAAATAAGTAAAGTAATATAGAATATACTAAATCTAGAAGGATATATAGGCGTTACATAGATAAAAGCTCCTTACCTTCTCTTACTTAATATCTACTTTTATATATACTATAGTATATACTTCTAAAATATACTATAGTATATACTCCTATATACTATATAGTATATACCTTATATATACTACTTACTTATAGATACTACTATAGTTAACTTAGTAACTATATTAGCTAGCTATTTAGTATATAGTAAGGTAGTTAGTAGAAATAGTAGAAGAGGTAGAATAGGTAGAATAGGTAGAATAGGTAGAATAGGTAGAATAGGTAGTATAAAGCAAATATATTCCTTTATTAACCTTACTAGAGAAGAGTATTAGGTATATAGACGCCTATATTATAAGAAGACCCCTATCTAACTAACTATAATAGTAGGTTAACTATAGATAGAGCTAGTTAATAGCTCTAAACTACGCTCTAGTATATATTATCCTATAGTACTACCTTATTAAAGATAATCCTATTAACTAGCTAGGATAATTTATAGCGCTCTTCTACTATAAGCCTAGTTATAGATATAATATAAGTAGGATTAAAATAGATATAGCGTTTACTAAGAAACTAGAGTAAAGCTTAGAAGTAGTAAAATATAGTATTAGGTATAATTAATATTATATATAAAGTAGACTTCTAGTATATAGTATAGAGTAGACTTCTTATATATATGTAGCTAGGCTACTAGGCTAGCTAGGGCAAGTAGAGGAGTAGAGGGCTACTCCTAAGAAAGGTAGCCTAGGAGTAATATTATATAGCTAGGACTTACCTATTACTAGATAAGGTATAGACAAAGAATAGAGAAAGAAGGTAATATTAATAGCAAACCCTTAAGGGCTAGAGTATACTAGCTAGGCCTATACGAGCTTAGTAGCGCCTATAGGCTTAGCGCCTACTCTATTTACTTTAGGCCCTAGATAGATTTATTCTTCCTCCTTTATTAAACTTATTATATACTATAGTAGATCTTAGTATATATATTATTTACCTATTATAGGAATAAATTATATAGTAGGAAGTAGTAATAGAAGTATAATAGTTATTAAGTCTATATAGTAGTAATAATCTATATAGTTAAAGAAGAAGAAAAAGAGTAAGTAAATTCCTTTTTTTATATCTCTATAATAACTCCTTAGTATATTATTCCTTTTATTACTAACTTGGTTAGAGTATTATATTTCTAAAGCCTAGCTTAGATATCTCTAACTTATAAGTCTTGAATATCTAAGTCTCTCTAACTCTCTAATATCTAGAAATCTTAGCTATATTAGAATAGCCTAGATATATAACTACTTACTATATTTTTATAATAGACTTTATTTACTTCTTAGCCTATACTCTATATATATAACTATAATAAGTATATTTGTTATAATAACTAGTAGCTAGCTTATTTCTATTACTACTAGTAATACTAGATATATAATATAATAAGGCGTTAGTAGTAAGAAGGTTTAATATCTTAGTATATTATAGTTACAATTTTACTTACTAGTAAGATTAAATAAATAGCCTTAAAACATACTAACTATACTACTTTAAGATAATTAAGTAATATTTGTATTTAAGGTTTAATTACGCTACTATAATTACGCTAGCTACTAAACAACTTTTATAATTGCGACAAAACTATAATCGCGCCGCCGCGATTAAGGTCGCAATTATATAACTAAAAAGGCCCTTAGTCGCTCGACTGCTATTCGGGCGGAGCTACTTATATTATCGAAAAAGGGCTCTAGAAAGCTTTTCTCCGAGGTCTGACTATGTTGACGTAGGGCGTTAGTCTAGCGGAAGTAGCCGCCGCTACGCGAACCTAGAGAGTTTATTTGTTTATTCTTAATAATCCTTATATACCTCTCTATACTATATATCAACCTAATTATACTATCCTCGAACAAGCGGATAAGATAAAGACTGTCGCGAGATCTCGCTATTACGCGCAGGTGATTTACGTTATCAAGTTTCGCTTAAGACTAGAGGTTTGTTAGTGCCGCATCAAATCAAGACATCGAAGCAGCTGCCCGTGTCCTAGCATTTTAGTAGAGCCGCGTGACTGCATGTGGCTCTTATAACGCAGAAAACTTTCCTTCACGCACACATCATCTTTCTGAGAATGCCTTCTGTTTGACGGCTCCTTGCGAACTGGCTTCATTAGCCGAGCTCACATCTTGACATCGCGACTTCATACCGAGATCAGCAAGCTCTTGTGTGCCCAGCTCCTGCGCTTATCCACCGTTTGCGACAGGTCGCAATGGGCAACGAGGTCTCAACGGAGGAACTCGCCAGGATCCAGAGGGAGGCGTATGAGGATACTTTGGCGCGCATTCGTACACGGGCGCAGGGTGAGAGAGAGAGCAAAGACGGTCAAAGAAAAGACTCTGCCGATGTCGAAGCGAAGGTATGTGTGCCTTCACACTCCATATCTGGGGATTGTTGTTCCATCGCGATCTCGCCGTGGTCAATCTACTGACCACTCAGATGTAGATTTCTGAAGACTTCGCCGATCCCACCGAGGCTGTGAAGCCTTCGCGCAAACGCAAACGTAGAGCGACGTCACCAAAAGAGCACAAGAAGGCCTCATCTCCAGAGCAAAAACCTCGACTCCAATCGACGAGCCGCCGCGCGCCACCTCAGCAGGAAACCAACCCGTCATCAGAAGTCATCGAGATCTCGTCAGACGACAGCAGCGACGACGGTGATGGAACCCCAGATGTCCAGTTCATCGCCGAATTCTCTGGGCCCGGCTTCCGTGACACGAGCACCTGCTACATGTGCATGGACGACGAGGACGAAAGCGAGGTCATCACCTGCAGTAACACGCGCTGCGGCAAATGCACGCATCGATCCTGCCTCACACAGTGGGCCAAGGCGCTCGCCAAGCAGCAAGGGCGTGAGTCACCCGTGGTCGCGCAGGTGTTGATGTGTCCGGCATCGTGCGGGAACACCATCAGAATCTGAGGCGGATGGAGCGCGCACAGAGTTGTCTAGTCTGGGAGGCAATCAGCGAGGCCAGAGTGCCGGGAAGGTCGCAGGACAATGTATGGCTGGCTCGCTGGGGCATTGTGCTGAGAGAAGCGCAAGAACCGGCCGCAGGATGGTCACCTCGGCCGTGCGAAGGTGTGCATGTACTTATAGCTTTAGCTCGGAGACGTCTCGGCGGGAAAGCATTGTGGGAAGGCATCGTGGGCGTGCGAGGCTTGTGAGACAGACTCTGCACCTCACCAACTCTCAATTCCAATCAGTGCAACCTCCTGATTGACTGCCTTCTGCCTCTAGGGCGGTGCTAGCAGTGCGCGACTTAAATAACTCCTTCCATGCTTCACATCTACTGCCCGCTTGTGCTCGCAGAGGCTGTCCTGAACTTCGTCTCTCCGGCCTCGTAGACTGACAGATTCACGGGAATCTTGCTTCTCGCCGGTGTACTCAATTGAATTGTTGGAGAGGGATATCGCATCCGTGTGTGCAATCATCAAACGTCATGATTGCCGAGAAGGACTGGCCAGGACTTAGAGATCGTGCTGGCAATGACAAAGGAGCACCTGGCGCTGACTGGGGTGCTCGTGGCGATGGCCTTGTATGTTTCCAGGCACCGGGTCGCCTGTCTCGTCAAGTAATCACCGTTCCGCTCAATGCTGCCGTGTAGTCTGGAAGAGCCTGGAAGTCCAGAGTGATCAATGAAGTCCAGAGTGATCAATACTGTTTGCGAGCGAGGTGACTTCATCGATGAAGAGGCGATCGATGATTCGACTCCGCTATTTACAATTAAGCTCGATATCTTCCAGCCCCGTGAGAGGTGGTGGCAGAACGCGGTGCGACGTCGAATCGGAAGGGTGACATGCTCCACTGCTGAAGCGCTGGCCCTACGTACAAGGCCGTGGATCCAAAGGCGAAAGGGTGCCGGTCGCAGGGTTGCACATAAGAAGGCGCGAGTCCATGTGGACCCTGGGACGTGTCATCATCTGAGCGCATATTGTCACGGAATTTCGGCTGAAATTGTACCCGGTTATTGGTGACGAGCTGCCCATATTTCATCACTTGGTTTAACGTCTCGAATCACCTATTCGGCCGTTTTGAGCTGTAACAAAGCTGTACTTGATCGTTTCTGCGCCTTGCACGGGCATCCGGACATTGTTGACGGCCTGCCTGTTGGCATTCCAGATGCCAAGCGCATACCACATCCTCCAGGTAATGGGCATGAAGGGCGTCGAGCTTAAGAGCAGCAGTGCGACATGATGTTTTGGAAAATAGGCAGAGGGAATATGGTTGAGCTCGAGATTGATGTTCATCTGCTAGGCGAGAAAAGCCATCCGGAGCCCCATCTTGGTGCTCAGGGTTAGGGTTACCATTTGGAGCCCCTTTTTGGTGCTCCGGGTGGCTTGTCTCCGCTCCGGATGGCTTTTTTCTAAAGGGCTCCGGATGTGCACCGGATGGCTTTTCTCCGCGCTCCGATGATCTCATTACGGTGCGGCAGTGTTTTTACAATACCATCTATGTTACTACATATACGCTTCCACACTCAAGCTTTGGTCGGCTCCAGAATTGTACGAGAACAAGATCTTCGCGGCCGAGGATGCGGCTCTGAACCCCTCGCCCCCTACACTGTTACTTTGCGCCCCGGCATTTGGTCGACTTATCTAGGACCTCCGAAAGCGATGCAACAGTTAAGACCGTACGAAGAGCAGGATGGTGTTCTCTATGAAGAGTGGCAGGGTTGGCTGTGCGCATAGCGCAAGAAGGCATGGATACGAGCAATAGATCATGTGGAGCGTCAGATCGAGCTTACGGGCAACAAGACGTGGCGCGGTGGTCCGTCATACATTTGAGGCAATGCATAGTCTTTTTCTCAGTATAGACGTCTTGGAGATTGACGGGTCGCGACTCGCGACACCATCCGATCTGCCTCTTACTCTGATATGCATCGGGGAGGATGCGCTCCTCGCTGATCAGCATAGTGGGTTTGCTGCTCAGTTGTTCGCAGCGAGATATCTCTCCAAGCGCGGCGGTTCCTCCCAAGATGACTGACCTTGCACGTTGACGTTCCGATCTTCCTCCACCGGCACTACCAAGCAGTCCGTTAAGACTCCTGGGCTGATCAGGTCAAGCCTCTCTTCGGCATCTGGAAGCTCTGAGCGAATGCCAGGCGAACCAGGATACCCTGCGTCGTCAGTCACAGTGAAATATCCTCTTGTACCTTTACATCGCCGTAGTCAGAACGTGTGATCAAGTTGTCTCGATCATAGAAGCAGCAAGATGCGACCAGCACGACACGAGTCGGCAATGGGCCTGCCCAAGTATGCGACCAGAGCAGGTCTCGGCCGGCGCAATAAGAGGCAAGTACGCAAGTCAAAGTAGGTGAGATCCTCCACCGATATTGAGCAGAGCCAAATTGAACGTCGAAGAGGGACTTGGGCCAGAAGCGCAAGTTCATGGAAGACGCCGAGGACAACGTCAAGCTGCTGAAGACAGGTGTTTTAGTCGACCGCGAACTCAACCCAACCGGCAACTCTAACGGTCACCAGCGAGCCACAACAGTATTACGCACTGCTACCTCCGGAGCTGAAGGATGCCTGGTTCAGAGGCAAGCGAGAAGGTCATCAATCATACGATAGCGATCTTTCGAGCAGAAGTTGGCGCTATCTGAAGCGGGTTCGCCACCGCCGTATGGTCAGGACGATGGAGCTAGAGGATTCGGACATGAAGGAGGCAGAGAAGAGGCGTACTTTTGATGACGCCGCTCAAAGGCTGACGACAAAGGAGTTAAAGGAAGGTACTGAGCGTGGCTATTTATTAGTCTCGCCCACGGCTGGAGAACACGAGCAAGACCGCATCACTGTAGGTGTCCCCGTTGTCCCGTCAGTTGGGAGCAATGGCAGCCTTGCGAGCGTTGGCAAGAGCAGAGACTGTTGCCGTGAGTTAGGGACGTGGCTAAGAGGCAACATCAGCAGGTGTCTGCAGTCCTCGACGGATGCGCAGATGAGGCGATGCATATGAAGCATGAGGGGGATGCCGAGACGTCGCCGCTAAGGGCACCCATGAAGACTTCAACGAGCGAGGCACCACCGCTTGTCAGAGCGCAGTCACACCAGAGCGAGTCATGCGCGGCAATGAAGACGGTAAATTGAGATATGATAAACATGAGTGAGATCGCAACACCTCACGGTTGATGACGCTTATTTCATCTTCCACGTGGTTCGCGCACTTCGGCCGCGCAGTCTGGCAAACACGTGCGATCGCTGCATTCTGTGCATACCCTACGTGACCGACGCGACATCATAGCAATCGCGATGATGTCCATCTGTCAAGCGCTGACTTCAGTTGGTGTATGCGACTACCGAGTGGATGCGGAACTGGCCCGCGGTGAAGCCCAACCCCGAATTCTGCCGACATGTGTCTATGTGCACATGCACAATAATAATGCCGCTCGACAAGACGACACCTGCTCCCACCCAGCAATCACTGAGCAACACCGTCGCATCTCTGAACGCCGGCGGCGACCTCATCGCCAACGCCACCCCCATCCTCGACAAGCTGGGCCAAGACTGCGACAGAGCACGCCGCCGCGCACAAGACGGCGCCTCCCTGCCTTCCATCACCGAGCTCCTCTCTCAACTCACGCCGGAAACCTGTAACGCGCTGGACAGTGTCATCTCCGCCTCCATCTTCCACCGGGGCCAAGAGACCAAGAAGTCGAGACCGCCTCTAAAGTATCTGCTCCAGGATCCCAACACGGCTTGGCTGCGACCGTACGAGTTCATCACCTATTTCGGTAAGAGTAACTGCTCCGCCCCCAAGTTCCTAGAGACCCTCTGTGAGCTTAGCAGCTGTGGATCCTTCCACGAGGTCTTGGGCTATCTTGAAGCCCAACGCAGTGCTCGCTGGAAGAAAGTCGTCCGCAGTTCTCGGGAGGGCGCACGCTGGGCGGTGCAGGATTTGGCGGAAACCATTCGGCATCTCAGCGGCTCCAACACCCAGCCTTCCCGACGGCCGAAAGGGAAGCCGGCAAAGGTCTCTGCTCCGATATCAGCTTCAGCCACCTTCGCCAACCCTCAGCAGCCAGCGTCGCCAGCAGGCTGTGGCGGCACTAAGCAACCGTCATTCGCAGCAGGCCGCAACGAGACCAGCCAGTCGGCATGGGCCACGGGCTCTGACGAGTCTCAGCAAGCGTCACCTTCAGCCAACCTTGACAAGACAACGCCGCCAGCATCTCCAGCGCGCCTCGACGAGGTTGACCAGTCACCATCACCGGCCGGCTCTGACGACTCTCAGCAGACGTCGAACCTAGCCGGTCTTCACCAGATTGCGCCAGCACCTTCAGTAGGTCTCGACGAGAGTGAGTTGCCAGCGTTCGAGGAGCCAACGTCCGAGGAGCCAGCTTTCGAGGAGCCAACATTCGGGGAGCCAGCAGCGTTCGAAGAGCCAGCATCGTTCGAAGAGCCGGCAGCCTTCGAAGAGCCGGCAGCGTTCGAAGAGCCAGCAGCGTTCGAGGAGCCAGAGTTCGAGGAGCCAGCGTTCGCCGAGAGTGAGCTGCCAGCGTGCAACAGCAATCCCCGCACCCCCGAGAGAGCCCGCAGGTCGATTTCACCCCTTCCAGACTACGAGTTTTCTGCTACCTTCCTAACGGTCGGCTATTCAACCTTGTCACTAGCAGCGCAGCCCAACCTTCATCAACCCGAGTTTGACGACTTTCAGCATTCGTTTGTTGACGGGGACAACCACCCTCTGAACTCGGGCAAGTCATCGGTCCAGGTGCAGCGGAGCAGTAACGCTCAGGCCCAGTCTCATCCACGAGTGGAGCCTTCTCTGGACATTGGGACTTACGTCGCCGACATTCAACCCTCAGATATGGCCAAGCGACCTGCCGATACCGATGGCGATTGGCTAAGTGATGTCTACAAAAAGCCGTGCATCACGCGCGATACCGTCCACGCGTCGCTACAGATCGACCCTAGGATGGCCAAGTCTGTGCAGCTTCTTGATTCCACAGCTTCCCAGCTAGATGCTTTCACCATACACACAACTTTGCAGCTGATGAATCCCTCGCCAGGCACTCTGCATATTGCGGAGCAGCACTTCATGGATTTTGAGGGCGTAGAGACATACGCCGGTCGAAAATGCGCTATCGATGAGAGCTGCACATCTGTTATACTACCGCATCGGCTTGCCTCAAATGAATGGATCCTGATCATTCTTAATCTCGAGGAATGCGAGGCTCGATGCCACCTGCAGCAGCGAGGCACACCTCACCTGGAGGCAAGGCAGGCTGCTACCGAATTTATCAACATGCTTTGCCGGAGTGAGCCTGCTCTCCGCAGCTCGGATCAGTGGGAACATCAAGAAAGTGGCTGGCGATCCGAGGATGCCCAATTTGATATTAGGAACTCGAGCTTGTACTGCATTGTCCAAGGGTTGGCGACGATGTACAACCTTGAGCCGGTACAGGCAGACTCGGCTCTTTGGCGCCAGATTTTGTCTTCTGCCTTTACACTTCAGGGCTCTGACGCGCCGGAGGAAGAGATAAGACATGTCTCGCCAATCAACAACATAGAAGATGCGTGTCAGGTCAACCTTCAATACAGACGGTTCATCGGTCTCCCTCCATTGCTCTCCTTCTTGGGCTCAGTGCTCGACGGGCGATTTGCTAAGTTCGGGCATAATCTCGACGGCCTCCTGACGTTGCTACAAGAGACTACGGAAGACGTCAGAGCTCTCAAGCGTTCTTTGGACTTGTTACATCAGAAGGGCAGTCGTCCAGAGGCATGTGCCGGCCTTGATTCTGAGCTCGAGTCAAAGCAGAAGACGATCCGCGACCTTGGCGCTACACTCAAAGCCTTCTACTTTGCCACTGCTTTGAGGCGCCACACAGAGAGGCTCCATCGAGAGCTCCGTTTACACCGGCGCCGGCGTGTGGCTCTGCTTCGCTTCTATACCTCTGAGGCGGCCGAGCTGGGTGCCGCCGTCGCCGCTGACGAGGATGGATAGTATAGGAGGGGGGGCTCAATCGCGTGCCGAAGAGGTCTGTGTAGGGTGTCGCAAGAAGACATGCAGCTTCGCTGCACATGATGTAATGGAAGTCCCCAATTCATAATGTACATACGATATGTGACAGGAATCCAACATGCGGTATTGGCAGCCGAGCGCTCGCGCCGCTCATAGCTTCGAAGTAGCTCGTCAAAACTGAGTCGCGCCCACTGTCGCGTTGTCCTCGGAAGAGCATCTGTCCGCGGTTGACCATCCTGAATCTCTCAACAGGGCCTGGTCACTTTCGTCCATCACAAGATACTAATGGCAGGTCTGGTAAGTTGGACTCTTCGCCCTCATCCAACGCCTCGGGAAAGGAGCCGCACAATGGGTACCACTGCAATACACCGCAAGAACCTAGTACCGAGAAGAAATGAGACCCTCGAGACCGTCCTGGTCGATCTAGAAATGACTTCCAATGCTATGGCTGACTTCCTAATATCTCATCCTTTCATCGACAGGCTCGACGCTACAGGCGAGGGCGCTCATACATGATAGTCGATCCAATCGAGATGGCGAACCTTACTCAATTCGATGGCAATACCGCAGGGTCAAGCGCATGCAGCTATGTCTCTTCTTACCTAAAATCTCGCTCTCGTCCTCTGCAGCCGAGGTTTTGCGGCTAGGAACTTCAGGCAGGTTCGAGGAAGACTTTGCGTCCTGCGTAAGTGGGAGTGTTCGTCTGCGTGTAGTAGCTGCCCGCTCTCGAACCGAACCTCTACCGCATGCTGTGAGAACCATCAGAACTCGAGTCTCAAGCGGTGAGAGAGTGGAGGGATCGAGTCAACACAGCACGTCTGCTGCTTTAAACTCCAATGCCAGACTCTAGGTCAGATTGATGTTTCTCGCCGCTTACGGGCAGTACTACATTATCCGTTTTAGCATTAGGCTGCCTGATCTTTGGGCGTTGCCTTGACGTGGTCCAGGCTTCTCGTGATCGGCTTCAAGATTGAGATCGATGGTGACTTCATACAGAACATCTGAGCGCCTTGCGACAGGTCGTCCAGTTCTGACGCAAGCAATTTCCGAAAGATACATGTCGTCGAGCACGTGCTTCTTCGGGGTCCCACTCGTCTGGTACAGGTCAGAGTTTGACTTGGAGAAAAAAAAAAGGGCTCCCGATGGCTCCGTCAGCCTTCCGGGCCACCAAAAAAGGGCCCCGGATGGCTTTTCTTTATGCTCCGAGCACATATGCGCCCAAATGATCGCAGTCTCTCTTCGTCACATCTTTGTTATAGAGCTGCCCATACCTCTACGTCTTCTTATCGCGATGCCATCGCCGACTCGCAATGCGAAACGATTGTTTGGTCTAAGGTTTCTCGCATCTCTATAAGACATCGCGAGCTCTCCCCGGAGCTGCCGTCAGACGTAACTTTATGTGACGCCCAAGCATGACTATAATTATGACTATTGTCGCAGACATCGATGCAAGTTCAAAGGCGTCGACACTGCCCGGGAACTTCGACATATACATGCCGCCGAACATCCTGATGCTGTCCGTGTTACCGATCCCGAGATGAAGCATAGATCGTGGCTATTTATGCTCTGACGTCCTTGGAGCTGATCCCTTGACGTTATTTGCGAGCGGAGCCGTCTTACTTTCTGGAGTCGCTGCTCGTGGCGGGAGTGGAGTCGCTGCTCGTGGTAGAAGCAGAAGTTACTGCTCGTGGCGGGAGTTACTGCTCGTAGCGTGAGAGTCACCGCCTATTGCCGGCGCAAGTTACCCTCGTAGCCGGCGGAAGTCACGCCTCGTGGCACGAGTTGACGCTCGTAGTAGAAGTCCCCGCTCGTGGCAAAAGTCCCCGCTCGTGGCAGAAGTCACTTATATCGTGACCGAGACGGGCTATCATCATAGCTGCAAGGTGGACGTCGGGCGTGCTATACAAGAGATCCTTACGGGCAGGACCGAACGATCTTTTCCTTGGTCGCTACGGATCAGTTGATGCTCTTTCCAAGCTCCTCGATATTGTCGGGAGTGATCCCGGTGAAGTTTTACAACGTAGCACATAGCTAGCAAGTCCCCAAACTGGCATTCTGCCAGACAAGATTGCCTGCTTTGTCCGGGGAGTGTAGATTGCCGTATGTGCCGTATGAGTTGCTAATGTTGTAATAGATCTTGTCTTGATCAAGCCTGACACGTCGGGGCACGACGTCTACATTCCTATCCTTGTCGACTTTTTTGCATCGATACATCGCGCTGTGCGTTCGCTAGCCGGTTAGCCTGACCGACTACAGCCGTCTTACGTCACGGAATAAGGTGGGAGAAATCCATGCATGCGCCTAGGAAAAGAAGGTGTCTTCTCCTATGTCTTCCGCCGGGAATGTTTTTCTCTTCCCTCGCTTTCTTTTCTTAGGCTTCTCCTATTTTCTTCCTCTGTCTCTTCTCCTATGACTTTTTCCTATCCTCTTCTTCTATATTCTTCCCGTATTCTCTTTTCCTATTTGCTTCCCCTGCTTTTTCTTCCTCTGCTTTTGCTTCCCCTATCTTCTTTCCCTGTTTTCTTCCCCTGTTTTCTTCCCCTGTTTTCTTCCCTCCGAGACATTTTCTTTGTCTCTTTTTCCCACCTATTTTCGCTCTATGTTTTCTTCCTCTGATTCTTCCTCTGTTCTCTTCCCCAATCTTCTTTCCCCGTAAGCGTTTTCCTCCCCTATATCCTTCCCCTCTTTTTCCCCTATTTTCTCTTGCTTTTCCCTAGTTTCCCCTAGTTTTCCCTGGTTTCCCCTGGTTTCCCCTAGTTTCCCCTAGTTTCACCTAGTTTTCTCTGGTTTCCCCTAGTTTCTCCTGCTTTCTCCTTGTTTCCCCTGTTATTCCCGTCTTCCCCTATTTCCTTAAATTTCCCTAGTTTCTCCTGGTTTCTCCTAGTTTTCTCTGGTTTCCCCTAGTTTCCCCTAGTTTCCCCTAGTTTCTCCTGCTTTCTCCTTGTTTCCCCTGTTATTCCCGTCTTCCCCTGTTTTCTTCCCCTCGTATTTCCTACCTATCTTCTTCCCCCGTCTTCTTCTGTCTTCCTCTCCTGTCTTCTTCCCCTGTCTTCCTCTCCTATCTTCTTCCCCTGTCTTCCTCTCCTGTCTCCTTCCCCTGCATTCTTCTCTTAGGCTTCCCTGCTTCTTCCCCCGTTTTCTTCTCCCGGGCTTCCCCTGCTTCTTCCCCTCTTCCTTCTCTCGGGCTTCCCCTCCTTCTTCCCCTGTTCCTTCGCTCGGGTTTCTCCTCTTATCTTCCCCTATCATCTTCCCCTATTATCTTCCCCTATTATCTTCCCCTATTATCTTCCCTTTTATCTTGCCCTGTTTGTCTTCCTATAGGGACGTTTTCTTCCAATTCAGTTTAGAGTACTTAGGCGGTAAGAAATATAGAAGAGGGTACATACAGTTCTACCCCGGGATCGCCGAAGGTTAAGACTCTAGAGACAGGCTTCTTCCCGAGAAGAGAAGCGAGTAGAACGAAAACATATACCTGCCGTGTATGACCCTCCCTACTTTTGTCGCTATACCGATCTCTATACTATACGTCTGGCCCTGCTACCGCCACCGTAACCGCCGCATTACCTGCTCCTATAACGGCGTTACGTCCCAAGCGTCCCCGTCGGCCGGGAGTTTACCTCGTCCCCGATTCGATAATAAGAGGTAGCAGCATGCTCGCTCGTAAGCTGCGAGCAAGCGGTCAAGTCTGGTCATCTAAAAGGTAGCGCGAGTATCGAGGAGATGTATGTCGAGATAGGGTGATAGAGTAGGTTCGGCGATCCTCCGAATGCTAAAAGTCAAGCTGACAGATAGTAAGACCTGGATAGAAGCTTGTTGGTAGCCTGCCATGTAACTAACACAAATCCTAGCGACGCATTTCGCCTTCGAGATGGTTTGGGACATTTCCGTTTACGGGAGATCCGCCGACTTCGGTGGATCACTTACTGTGCATCGAGTTTTGATCAGGTTTCCATTCCGCAGTTAACAAGGTTTGTAGATCGACAGAGAGAGCTTTGCTTCCAAATCATCCCTCGCCCAAGATACTCCCTGACCTCCAGATACTCCCCCACCTCCTCTTACCCCCCTCCTCCAGCCCATCCCACACCAACCCACAAAACCCACCTACATCGCCACCCCCCAAAGCCTCGCCGCCTCCGCCCTCAACCCCGCCTCCCGCTCCCTCGCCTCCCGCGCCAACTCCCTCAAAACCCGCACCCGCCTGCCCGCAATCTGCATCGCATTTCCTTCCGTCTCCGCGTCGAGTCCTAGATGAGCACACAGGCGGTGCAGCGGGACATTGTCGTGACGGGGCTTTGGGAGGGTGGTTCTACCCGGGGTCTTGCTGCTACTGCTGCTGAAGAAGGTGCGGAGACTGTTGAGGAAACCGGCAGGAGGGGCGGGGGTAGTAGTGGTGGTGGAGACGGGAGGAGGGGCGTAGGGGGCGAGGTCGGGGAAGGGATAACGGGCAGGGTTGTGGGGGGGTGGGAGACGGGCGTCGTCCTGGTGAGGAGGGTGGTGACGACGAGCATGACCTTGGTGGTCTGACACGTCATGGCGGTGTAAATCAGGAGGGGCATCGTCGATGGGGTCCTGGCGGGGAGGATGGTGACGACGAGCCTGACCTTGGTGGTCTGAGACGTCATGACGGTCTGTGTCAGGACGGGCATTGTCGATGAGGTCCTGGCGGCGAGGGTGGTGGCGACGAGCCGGACCTTGGTGGCCCGAGACGTTATGGCGGTATATATCAGGACGGACATTGTCGATGGGGTCCTGGCGTGGAGGGGGGTGACGGTCCTGGCACCCTGAGACGTCATCACGGTCTGAGCGTGAAGGGTGGTAATGTCCCTGGTGGCCCGAGACGTCAAGGCGGTGTAAATCAGGACGGGCATTGTCGATGGGGCCCTGGCGGGGAGGGTGATGACGACCCTGGTAGCCCGAGACGTCATGGCGGTGTGACTTAGGACGGGCATTGTCGGTAGGGTCCTGGCATGGAGAACGATGACGACGAGTCGAGAGGTCAGCATCACCCGCCCTCCCACCCTCCACAGCAGTCACTCCCTCATCCCCAGGAACAGAACGAACCCGAGAATCAGGCCGTGGACCTCGTGGCTGGACCGTCGTCGTCGTCGTAGGAATGCCTGTGCCATCCTCGTCGTCGTGCTGCAGACGACGGCGGGGTCCAGGCTGTGGACGGGCATCTCGCAGCTTCAGGAGTTGTGCTGTCGTGAGGAGCCCGGGGATGTCGGGGATGACGGGGTCGGTGGGTGGTGGGGTGGAAGACTGAAGGCGGTGATGGTGATGATGATGATGATGGTCGCCGGTAGGGAGGAGAGCTCTGTCGTCGGTGATGTGGGATCCAGATGGCCCGGGTGGGAGGGATGATAAGGATGATGATGATGATGATGATGATGATGATGATGATGATGATGGCTGAGGAGGATTGTTGTCGCGATCATGTTCATCCTCGCCTCCCTGATCCTCCGTCATCTCCACATCACCCTCATCACCGTGGTAGTCCGAGAATCCCTCGAAATCCTCATCGATATCCATACCCTCCTCTCCCTCCCCTCCCTCTCCTTCCTCCCCAACACGCTCCCCTCCTTCCCCTCCTTCCCCTCCCTCCCCATTCTCCCCTCCCTCCCCTCCTTCTCCTCCTTCTCCTCCGTCTCCCCCATCCCCCTCAGTCGTAAACCCTCCCCTCCCCATCAAACCCGCCCACTCCCTCGGCACCTCCAACCCCAACACCGCCTCCACCAACACCTTGGCCGCGACCCCCCCAAACGCGCCCTTGCCCTTGGCGCCCACCCGTGTCCCCACCGCCCGGAGCACCCTCTCCACCATGGTGCGATCGAACGGTTCGTATCCCCGTAACACATCCATGCATTTCGGCCCACAGAGACCCTGGAGTTGCGGGGCGGTGGGCGGGGAGGAGCGGGAGATGCCGTAGGTGGTGAGGGCGGCGTGGAGGAGGCGGGCCTGGGCGGGGTGGGGGTGGAAGGCGTGGCGGGGGCCGCCGAGGATGAGGGAGGAGGGGGGGAGGTGGCGGGTGCCGAAGCGCTGGGGGTGGTTAGATGGGATAGGGAGGCGTGGGTGGGGGACTTACCTCGCGTGCGAGGGCGGGGGGGATGTTGGCGATGTCGCGCTGTTTCTGCTCGTCTGGGCTGGACATGGTCGTGGATTCGTAGAGTTCAGTATCAAGCCCAGGATCAAACGAAGCGAACTGAAATGTCTTTGTGGGTTCGATGGTGATGTTCAACGAGGAAGACAAGGAAGAGGAGGGAATCAAAGAGAAGATGGAGGAAAGGAACGGATGTATGCAGGTGTCCGGCATTGCCATCTATCATCCATTATCGATTATCCATTATCCATCATCCATCTTCTATTAATCGTCATCGATTATCCATCCTCTATCCATTATCCATCATCCATCTTCTATCAATCGTCATCCATCATCCATCATCCATCATCCATCATCCAGCTATTGTCCATCCATCATCCATTGATGTCCCATCATCCACCAGCAACGTGTCGACGTGACCAGCCAGTATGCCGCCGCCCAATGGTCCGAAGCGGAGCGCAGCCGATGAGAGGGCGGCGTTGGAGCTGATGCGACGGAGCCAGGCGGCGGGCCAACAGGCGGAGGAGTACGAACGGCGGGCGGAGGAGCTGGCGGAACTACACCGCGTCATGCGACTACTACCTCTTTGAGCTACTCCGCTCCGGTTGATGGAGGCGGTGAGGAAGACGATGGCGCGGTCGGGTGAAGCGAAGACGATGGCGCGGTCGGGTGAAGGAGAGGAGGGAGACGTCGTCGAGCCGATACCACCACCACCATCATCATCACCACCACCACCGCCACCACCGCCGCCGCCCAGAGATGACATGATGGTGAAGAGAGAGGAGGAGGATGAAGATGATGAAGATGATGATGACGACCTCTCCTCACAAGTACGTGACACCCTGCTCCTCTTTTCACCCACGTGACACACTGACCCATCATCTTCCCACGTGACATACTAATTCGACCCACGTGCAGCTCACGCAGATCCTCGTGCTCTCCCCCCGCAGCCTCGACGCGCACCTCCGGGCCCCGACGCGCGACAGGCACGACGCGTGTCTAGCGCGACTCAAGACGACGCTATTCCGGCTAAACGCGCGGTTCGGGGCGTCGGACTTCGCCGGGGCGTTCCGGGAGTACGAGGCGCTGCTGCCTGTGTTCCCGGCGATGCGCGAGGAGAAGACGCGCGTGTTGGGGCAGGTCGTGCGGTGGATGCCGGTCTTTGGGGGCGATGTCGGCGCCGTCTTGGATTATGCCGAGCGGGTGGGGGGGAAGAGTGATGTCATTTCTCTCCCACCTCCCACCTCCCGCCTCCCACCTCACACACCTCACACTTCCAGGTTGGATCTCGATCTTTGATTTCTATAGAGACACCTCAGGCAGGCAGACAGACGCCGGCGAATCTGCAGCTTCGCCGACGCCTTTTACATACCCTCTCCCATCATCCCACTTCCATCACCGCCATCACTCATCACCTCCCCTCCCATCACCGCCTCTCCCACCACCACCATCTCCCATCACCGCCATCACCATCACCGCCATCACCATCACCGCCATCACCATCACCGCCACATCTCGACCACCACCCCCGCTTGCAATATCTCTCCCGCACAATCGCCAAGACTCTTCGGCACCGGATCAACTCCATCCCGAAGCGCATCATCATCATCATCATCATCAAGATCATCATCATCATCATCATCATCATCATCACATCCCGGAAGCTGGAGGTCGGCGCAACACCGATCTGCAGCTCCGTGTTGCGCCTCCCGACCAGTCATCTTCTGTTCTCGGAGCTGGACCGTCTCGTCTTATGGCATCCGATCCACCAATGTCCCGCCATAACATTGACAAGATCCATCTTTGACTTTTGACCTCCGCCTCATCTTCCACCGCCCCGCCACGTCAACAGGAGAAGAAAGCCAAGAGCAGCCGAGACGAGGAGACGAAGAAACCAGTGTGCACCCTGGTCCCTCGCTCCCCGATCCCGCCACTGTGGTCCTCCCCGACTCGGCTAGAGTATATTGTCCGATCCTGTTCGACGTTGTCAGCTTAACTATACCGACGATAATCATAACAGCAGCTTCGGATGAATGACGGACTCGGGACTTACTTACATGCGTGTCCCGTCACATCTCCTCGTCAAGCCAAAGTGGTGTGGGAGATTAATATGGCTACAGGTGTTGATTTCGACGGCACAGGATGCACGGCTGGAGATGACATATCTCTCCCCTTCGCGCCCTCTCGCAAGGCATAGAACGGTAGGATTGCATTGACATGGGTGACAGGGCGAGTACTGCAGGAGATGAAGAGCTGTAGATTTACTTATATGCACCGTAGATAGATAAAAGCGACACTCGTCCAGCCGTGCCCCTGCTTCGTCAACACCCCTCGAGGCTGTTAAGTAATCATCTCTGCTCGTGATTGGCAGCGATTACGTCCCACGCCATCCGCATTACCAACGACATGATCATCTACGACACCAGCACGTGCACGCCCATCCACCACCGCCAACCACGTTAACCGATCTCTCGCCATGTCTCACAAAGCAATCCACAAAGAACTCTTCAGGTCGTGCATTGACGAGCTCATCTCCCACGCCATCGGCATTAACGACATTGACCCCCAAATCATCAGCACGCGCATGCCTATCTACCACCGCCAACGACGTCAACCCATCTATCGCTGTATCTAACAGAGCAACCCCCAAGCAAACCGTCATCCTACGTCGTTGGCATCACTGACGACATCACCATCTACGTCCCTGACATCACACACAACACCATCCGCCAAGACATTCAGCACAAAGCAAAGCAAGCGACGTCTACAGATCCATCTCGCGAACCCCTCCTACGCGAACCATCTTTCTCCGTACGTCGTCAGCGACATCGACGAGATCCTAGGCCTCGCCATCCACTTGGTGCGATAAACAGGCAGACCTGCATGTATGTATGTACGTATGTACGTATGTACGTATATATGTAAGATGTATGTACGTATATATGTACAAAGCATCTACGTATTCACATCCCATCACCGCCTACCGATCCCGTCGTCGACAGTAGTAGCGATAGGCACAAGCACGATTGATCGATTAATGAATCAATCAGGCACGAGCGATACGACGCCCCGGTAGAATCACAACGTATCTACGATCCACCTATAATAAGAAAGACTGGCAGAAACCGATCGCATAACACATCTCGTCCTAACTCGTCTCTGTTAATGAGTCTGTAGAAAGAACGGAGGTCGAGGAACCATCCTCCCCTGCATATATGCCATCAGCAGGTAAAAACCCATCACACATACATCCAAAACCCAAAAACAATACACCACCCCCTCTCCATCGTCATCACTCAACCCACATCCAAATCAACTCCAAATACTCAACGCCTACGTCGAACAAGCATGATCCACCCTCATCATTCACACGTAGACACTTGTGCGAAAAAAAAAACAAGAATACGAGATGGAACGTACGTAGATGTCTCCATCGTAGTTCCACAGGCGACGAAAAACAAAGAGAGGTACATACATGTCTGGAGAATGCAACGAGACGGGGCCGTCCGCCACCTGACAAACGGACGTCGACTTTTCGACAACACCGGACGCCGTAGTAAATGCGTTACGTAGCAGCGATGACACGGGCACAAAGCTGGTGACGGAGTCATTTATTCGGAAGGACAATCATCGGAACGAGTGGGCCTGAGTCGGGTGGGATTGATAGGATGGATGATGGACTGGTCGACGATAGCGGCGGGAGGACTGCGCTTCCTGTGGATGGTTCATCTGTTGTCACTGCTTCATCTGTCGCGAACACTTCATCTGCCGCTACCATACCTCCCGCGAATATTAGCAACAAGCAAGACAGCAACCTAGTCCCCGACTCCAAAAACACCACTTTATCTGCCGCCACCACACCACCCCGCACCGGCGGCCTGGTCCCCGCGACAACGATGTCTAGTACGCAGCAGCCCGCCACCAGCACCAACTAACACACCACTAACCAACCCAGCAAACCCCCCACTTCCACCCCCACCCCACCCCCCCACAGACGCCTTACCAAAGCCATCTAACGCATCGACCTCGACCTCTACCTCAACACCTACGCCCACCACCCCCTCGACTATATGAGACGCGACCTCCGCCTCCTCCACCGCGCCACCAACATCCCTGTTTATATCGAAAACTGCCATCTCGACCTCCGGGCTCTACAGGAGGAAGTCCAGCGGCATGTCACGTCCAGAGCCCTGCGGCGGCTGTGGACGCAGATCGGGCGGTGGGCGGGGAGGGTGGTGCTGGGTGTTTGTGTCTATGTTTTTGTGGTGGGGGTCGTGGGCTGGGTGTGCACGACGAGGCCGGTGTGGGGGGCCGTGGGGGCGGGGGTGGAGGAGGGGGTCGTCGGGGTGCCGCGGGTTCCTGTAGGGGGGTTCGATGCGTTAGAGGTGGCTGTGAGGGAGTTGGAGGATGTGGTGGGGGATGGGGAGGTGGAGATGCGGAGCCAGGTCAGGAGACTCCGGGAGTTGCAGGATGCGCTTGGAGAGGTTCCATCGCCGTCGCGCGTGCTGGAGCAGAGGCTGGGGGAGCTGGATGCGGAGCTGAGTCTTCTGCTTGCGACTCGGTCAGCGCCGTGGGTGTTTCGATGGGATGCGGGTCTGCTGCCGCTGTTGCGGAATACTCTGGGTGGCGTGCTCTGCGCTGATTATCGTTCTCTAACAACCCCACCCGAGCGGGCTATGAGAGCAGTGGACTCGCATCTCGGAGCGGCGAAGCAGGAGGCCTGGGCTCAGCTGCGCCAGGCGGCGGATCTGGCGGACGAAATGGCATATCAGGCGCGCATTCTGCAGATCTTAGGCCTCTAGCGCGGTCGTCGCACGTCGAAGAGTAAGTATCACGAACACATCGTCGCTTCGAGCTATGAAGTCGAGGTCTGTGCGAGGAGTTTGAAGGGAGAGATAGTGGTGCGGATAAAGGAAGACTGGTTCAGTTCTGCGCAGCCTGTGAGGGTGATGGGCAAGGCGGAGGAGAGATGGATGCTGCTTTTCGGGGAGGGAGAGGCGGAGAGGGATTCGATGGGGCGGTTGGTGAGGGTGGTGCGGCGGTTGAGGTCGATAAGTATGTGGATTCCTTTCTTCTCTGAGTGCAGGTCGGGTGCTGATGGGTGCAAGGCCAGACAGCTTTCCTCTAGCACCTTCAACTCTCCGGAGCGCGCTATCAGACGCATTATCTCCATGTCCAGGCCTCGGAGCTATACCACCACCAGACGTACCACGTCCACGTCCACGCCCACGCCTTACCGACGCGCCACCACCAGCAAGCACCGCCGACCCATCACCTCCACGTCCACGCCACCCCATCTCCGACCCCGATCCCTCACCGGCTCGCATATCCTCCGTCAACCCCCTTAGCATCCCATACCACCTCTTTCTCCTTGGCTACCAGCTCCTCGCCTCCGTCCTCCATCTCCTCTCGGCACTCCGCCACCTCTTCTGCCACGACTGCGCGGCCTTCCTCTGCAGTGGGCACGCCGCGGTGAAGTGTTTGGGGCGTGCGGGGTGGAGGCTCGGGTGCGTGGTGGCGGGTATGGTGAGGTTGATTTGGATGGTTGGAAGAGTGGTTTGGATGGTCGGGAAGGTGGTGTGGATGGTCGGGAGGGTGGTGACGGGGCTGATTTGGCTTTGGTGGGGAGGGGTGGTGAAATAGGAATGTTTATCGTGTACCCCGCCATCCAGAATGTCGTTGTCGCAGCAACTCGCGTGTCAAACCGTGTCATCAATAATATGCACACACTTTCTCGTCTCCGCCGCGCCACTGCCGCCCGGAAGCGCAACACGACTAAGCGCCTCCCCTGCCTACTATCGCGACTCAAGGCCGGGCAAAAACAAGAATGTCGCCGCCGACCTCGACGCGCTCTTCGCCGACGGCGAGTACCTCCGACTATTCTCGTCCTGGTGAAGGAGTAGTTGGCCCTTAGCGACATTACAACCGCTCTGAGCGCCAATCTGCGCAAGGCGATGAAGAGTTTTGGCGGTGCTGGCTCGCCGGAGCTGTCGCGTCAGCAGGAAGAGCAGGACGAGGAGATCGAGCAGGACGAGGAGATCAGCAGGACCAGCAGGAGGAGCAGTACTAGCAGGAGGAGCGCGAGGACTAGGACGAGCAGGACGAACAGGGCGAGCTTGGGCGGGAGGTGCTTGGGCGGGAGGAGCTTAGGCAGGAAGGGCCTAGTAGAGAGGCGTCTGGGTAAGCAGAGCCTGACCAACAAAGCTGCGAGCAAGATTTCGAGCAAAAAGGCCTCGAGCAGAAGAGCGAGAGCAGCCAGGGCTCGAGCGAGAGCATCAGCGAGGAGGGCCTGAGGAAGACGAGCGTGAGGAAGACGAGTCTGAGTGACAGGACCTCGGCCAACACGACCTCGAGCAGGAACTGAGACCGGGCTCTTACAGGAACTAAAGCTGTTAGACGGCGCTCAGCTGTTACGGGACCTGCACCCGTCATAACCTTGTTGAACCCCGACACAAAAGAATGGCATGTTGTTTCTCCTCGTCTCTTATAGCCCGAGGCCCAAGATCGCGTACTGGCCTTAATCAACACTGTATCGGTAGCGCACATAATAACAGGAGGCACGATCACCTACCTTATGCATCCTCTACTACGACTTTGGACTGGCTGAAGACCCGGTCACGATCCAATCCTCCCGTCCCCCCTCTCCCATGTCTCGGGATCATGTCATTGTTTTTCTCTGCACCAAACTTGGGAGTGTGCATGGAAAACTTCCTTGAGAGCATCACCTCAGGCATACATAGAATGGCGGTGGCAAGATGTGAACCGCGTCCTGAAGAAGCATATGCAAACCTGGGAGTATCTATTCTGCCTGATTCTCGGTTGTGAAGGGGCAATTGCAGAGGTAGTCACTCGGGTCCCCAGGTAGTCATCTACGGCCACTTGTCGATACATCCTATCGTGCGTGCCAGCTCGCGTGAAAGTAGGCCGGTCATCGATCATCACGAGTCGTGCAGGTATGTGTGAGCAGTGTGTAGAAGGTACCCTATGTGATGATAGCGATTTGCGCCCGGTGATGACGGCGGGGAGCCCCAAATGACTGCGGCTGTGCGGGCGCAATTTGAGTGACACTTCCCCGTAGTAACACAATTTGAGTGACACTTCGAGGACGAGGCCGCCAACATCGATCCATCACATATACATGTACATGTCACTACATATATCTGCTCTCCGTCAGCTTCTGACAATACTCGTCCGACATGCGGTACCAAGTGCTACGCACCCTGACCTTTCGGGTCTTCACCAACGAGGCCGCCTCAGTCTCCCCCTTCCTCCACGCGACTACGCTCCCTTGAACCTCGCCAGGCTCCTCTGCAACTCCTGTACTAACCGTGCCATGCTGACATTGGTAGCAGGAAGCAAAGCAGTGTACTTCTGTGCCTGTCCCAGCAAGTAAGGCGGAGCGAGGATGTCGTCGCCATTATTCGAGGCAGGCTGCTCCCAGCCCGGACTTGCTACTGTATTGGGCGCAGCAGCGACCAAGTCAGCTATGATATCCTCCTTCGCTTTGGGCCTATTCCTCTCCAACACCTGCGTCGCGATCCCTGTCGAGAACTGCAGCCAGTTCGTCGTCTCCATCCACCTCAGCATGTGCCCATGATTCACGGCCATCGCGGCGTTGACCATGGCCCGACACAGCGCAATCAAGAGCTTGAAGTCGAGCACGTCGTAGCCGGAGAAGAGCCCGAGATCATGAGCAATGATGTTGACGTGAGATGCTGTGAATGGGCGGGCCAGATCCAGAACAGGTTCGTTGGTGCCGCCATTGTCAAAGTACCGACGCACACGCTGCAGTTGATCGCCGTCGAAGTGAGGCTGCTTGTCATTGAGGATCTCATCTAGCGTGAGCCCATAGATGACCTTCGCACCTATCAGTATGTCGCTGATGTGGTGACCTGCGAGCGTTTGCGGATCGACCGACCTTGTTCTGCAAGCTCGGCCGGGGGTCTTTGGAGACTGCTTGAGAGCCATTGGTCTCGTCCATGGTGTACGTTGTGAATGACACTTTTTTATTCGATGACTGGATGGAGGAGAGAGTAGACAGGCGGAGAGAGGCTGAACGAGGAGGTTCAGCCTTCCACATGCACATACCCGATCGTGTCCAGGCCCGTGGGACAGCACATCTCGCATCTGGATTGCGGCCCACGGGCACGACCGTTCAGACGTTTGTGTTTTTTCTCACCATGGACCATCATCAACAACACGACGAGATCCTCAACATGCAGACTGCAGACGCTCAGGAGCGCGAGCGACGCACGAGACGCATTGCGAACAACATCGAAGCCCTCCTCCAATCATGCAACGAAGTAAGTCACGCGAACCATCCACGCTGGAAACAAACACATCGGACTGATGGATCGGAACAGTATACCGACCTCGTTCGCCGCACTCGCGCCGAGCTACGGGAAGCCAGCCTTGCGATCGTGGGCCATTGGGAGAAGGAGGAGTACGGCGAGGCGGAAAAGGCGTTTGGGGTCTTGACGGAGAGGCTGTTTGCGTTCATCAAGGAGCATATGCCGAAGTAGAGCGCTCGGACGTGGGACGGAGTGCGACAGGTAGGTGAGGATGGCCTTTCTGGCACTGCCACAATCTGCTGACGGCCGGTGAGGAGCGCGTGCGGCTCGTTGGTTCTTAGCAGCGAGACGAGCCGCGAGCAGACTTGCCCTGATCACCCACACCTCGGCTTTCTCCATCGATATCGACGTCCTTCGTGAAACAGAAGCATAGGATGGAATGCAGGAGATTGCGCCCGGCCAAAGTTGGATTGACGCGGTGGTGGTGATGGGAGCAACATGTGTATATACATCCGGACACCTGATTGCATAAAGAGATACAAGTCATCGCTGACTCTCCTGCCTCAAGCGCAGAGGTATGCCAGCCATCTCCACCTCCACTGCGCTATCCTTTGGTGCCCCCGCCGTCAACCGCTTCCCGCCGGGTGACGGCTACGACAAGGCCCTTTGACGTGTCGCTGTCGCCGGTCATGATGTCCTGCACTGCGCGCATCCTCCTGTCCCTGCTGTCGCCATCTGTCGCCGTACTGTGGTGTGCTGGGGTGGTCGGGGTCGGGAGAGACTTCGGTGAGAGCTGGCTTGCTGTGTCGTGTCCGCGATGCTGAGGCTGCTGCGGCTCGAACTTGGTCATTCTCGGAGTTGCGGCCTGGGTAGAACAAGAGATGAAATGTTGGTGAGAGCGGTCTTGGCTGGGCGTGTGTGTGGACTTGCTCGTCCTTCTACTCTGTACAAGATCCATCTTCCAATTCGCTGCATCATTCTCGGCAGCTCGGTGATGCGGGAGGAACGGGCCAGACGGTCCCGCCCGATCATCTTTGCCATCATCAACATCGCTTTCGAATGCGATGGACTTGGTCGCCAGTCACACCATGGTATCTGTATCATCTACCATCCATCTGGATATGTCAACACTCGCCGCTACTCCATGTCCGGCCGCCTGCAGGCATCGAAGGGGCGGACACGATCGCTGCGTGGCATTACTAGTCAGGTCACGTCGGCTCTGGACATCTGCCTGACTCGGATGCCACTGGATCAGCTGACCAACAAGCCCGACCTGGACGGCGGGCGACAGGACGACAATGATCACGTGATCTTGGTGCTGATATCGCCAATGATGATTTATGCAGGGAGACATAAGTCGAATTCCGTGCGGCGGGCGTAGCCGAGCGTCGTGCATAACCATGACAACGCGTGCCCGATCCGTTTGGATCAACAGAACGGAACTGTCGAACGGTCTTGGCAGGATTCGTCGACACCATCAATGCATACACACAACTTCGACTTCACTCTCACTCTTGCTTGGAGCTGAGAGCGAGATCACGGTGCGGCCACACGTACGAAACACCTCGGCCAGATCTGTTTCAATTCGGACCTTCATTCCATCGTGAACGACATCCACAAACAACCACATACTACGTATACTTCGTGTCGGATCAACAGCAAGAAAAGCGGCGTCATCCATCTCGTCAAACGGCCTACCGCAGTATCAACTACCACCGGGATGGCTCTCGACCGCCCGCGGGTGCCGCATTTACTCCTTCAGAACAATGTTGACGAAGTGCCCTTACTACCATCTTCAGGTGTTCCTCATGAGTGGGCACCAATGCCACCAGTGCTCTTCGATGTCGCTCCGGTCCCTAACCTCGCTCTGTACACGCCACTCCCTCCTAACGACCGTGGAGACGAAGGCTCTGATCACTCACTGTCGTTATCCAAGTACGGGCCTCTTCTTGACGACCTGGACATGCAGTCAGCTCCAGTGCGTAGAAGGACAAAGCAGTCCTTCGCATGGGATTGTGAGGAGGGTGAGAGTCTCCCAGAGCAGCGGGAGCTTGATCAGAGGAGGGTGGACCGAGTCGGCGAATGGGTGGCGGACGTGGCAGAGGCTGTGATGCGGCCTGAGGAGCAGAGCAGGGCCCAGGCGCCAGTAGATGGTGAGGAGGGTGAGGAGGCCGTCTGCCGTTTCACCTTCAATGCAGTCAAGCCGCTTCTCCTACGCCTCCTGTTCATCGTCTGGCTCCTCTGCCCACCAACACCATTGCACCCGGCAATCCCACGCCCGGCAACCTCGCACATCAACAACACGCTTTCGGCACCAACGTCACGAGAGCACGAAGGCCTGACGGCTTTCCACTTTCCACCCTCCTTCCTGCCGACAGGCGCGGCTATTGCCATGGCGCAATGGTCCGCAGTCTTATCTAGCGATTCGCTTGCCATGCCAGTCACTACGCAGAGCACGAGGACAAAGCTCATGGTCGCCGATGGCATGGTCACCTACGCAAAGAGGGCTGAGAGGGCGAGCTTGGAGCGATTAGGTGACAGCGCCGATCATGGGAACATGACTTTGCTCCAAGCGGAAGAATCTTGGAGGAGTCGCATGATGAGGGCGGAGTTCCTTCGATGCCTAACTTCTCTGTACTCCTCTGCCTCCAGCCCGGTCGCCATTAGCAGTCCTGGAGCCGAGTCGTGGGAGAGCGAACGGCAAGTCCAGTTCTGCCCACAGTTGGAGGGTGGCTCCACGCCGGAGCTGGAGTACGGTGCGGTGGCAATAAGTGTGCCCGCTGCGCTTCTTGACGTCGTGTATTTCCTGCTGCTTTCGGCCGCAGCACCATTTCTCTGGGGCATCCGAGCGATGGCGTGGTTGCTGCGGCCCGGCGCAGGCGACTGTGGCACGTCCCGAACCCGATTGCCGGACTCGCTGTTGGACGTGGCCGTCTCTTTTCTCGCCAAAGAGTCGGTGTAATGCCGTCGCGTCAGGAGCCCGGGAAAGGGTTGTCACGCGGAGGTCTTCTGGAACGATTGGGGCGTGGTGAGCTCCGTCTTGAGCCTCGCAGCACGCAATAGTGAAGAAAATGATTTCGAATCGGTAAGTATCAGTCAGGAAAGACAACACGAGCAGTCGCATCCAGCTCGTGCATGTGCGGTCGTGTATATATGGACCTCGCTACTCACAAACTACCGGAAGTGCTTTCTCTGGCAATCTTTTATGAACTCGCTCCATGACAACATCCTACATAAATTAATCAAGTATAAAAAATGTGTGGCGAAATAAAAAAGAATAAGAAAGCGACAAGAATAAAACGGCAAAAAAAGTTGTAGATGAAGATAAGTAAAAAAAGAAAATAGTAAATAGGATAAAAAATGAATAGAAAAAGTCCCGGCAGTGCCCTGATCCAGAAACATAGCTTCGCCTCTGTACAGGCCCGGCTCACCAATAACTTGCAATTCCTAACAATTCTCCTTTTTCTCGCATGTTCCGCACGAGATTACTAGACATCACCTTGATATACCTTTCGTACTCTAGCGCGCTATAGACTAAGCTCTATTTAAAACGTATTAGCTACTCCTTCTCTAGACTTATCTTCCTCCGCCTTACCTTTCCTTATTCGTATTAGAAGAGGTCTGCTAGATACTAATATTGTTAGGTATAAAGGTAGTAGATATAGTAAGGCTAGGTTACTAATCTAGATTCTTTTCTTCTATAGTCGACCTAAAAGCTAGTACCTATCGACTCTTTAGTAGTAGTATATCCTATCTTTACCTAGATATAGTATAGAGAAGTAGTAATAGTAGCGTTAATTCGTCTAGGCTACGACTATAATAACGAGCTTTGCTATAATTCTAGCCCCTTTAAATATAATTAAGCTAAAAGAACTAAGCTTAAGCTACTAGATAGGAGGAGTTATAATAGAGTAGCTCCTAGACTCTAGACTATAGCTAACCTATAGTTTGTTTATAGTCGACTAGATCTATATTTAACCGACCTAATATAAAGCCCTATACCTCGAATCGATAGACATTTTATACTATAGAGTACTACTTGTCTCTATTTACTACTTATATAGAATATAATTATAAGTTCTAGTCTCCTCTTATAATCTAGTATAATAGGTCTCTATTATACTACTATTAATATAACTTAGATCCTACTTTCCTAAGTATTTATTATTATAATATACTCGCGTCGCCTAATCTAGTTTTATCTATATATAGCTCCTTACCTACTTAGTCTACTAGACGTTAGAGGTCTAGACAAATGCTTTATACTAATAGTATTGTCTTTCTTAGCTCTAGAACGATAGATAAGACTTTTCTATATCTAGATTAGAGCGATCTATAGTATTAATAGTCGGTTTTTCTCTACTATATTAGTATGCTATCTTCGATACTTTCCTATATATTAGGGCTAATAATTTTAAGTTCCTATTATAGCTTATTATAAGCGCATATATATATGCTTCTAGCTTGCTTATTTTAGTATCTTTAGTTCTATCTTAGAGCTAAGATATCTAGTTATATACTATTTATAATATTCTTTAAAGGTCGGGTCGCCTATCTTACTATCTTAGTATTATTAATATCTATGTCTATATCTAGTATCTACTTATCTATAACTCTCCTCTCTTAGCTATTACTTTATAGTCTAACTTTCTCTCGATTCTACTTATTAAAGATAGTTGTACGTAGTCTTAGTCTATAGATTATATTATACCTAGGCGTTAATACTAACTCTAATCGATTATAGTTTAATACTATACGCTACCTACTTACTACCTAATCTCTTAAGCGCTATTATCTATTTTAGCCTTATTTATATAATTTGTAGTAGTTGTATCTATCTATTTAGTATATACTATAATCTACCTAGACATAATTTTACGTCTCTAATATTAACTCTAGAAAGTTAATATCTTCTTTTTAGCTTTATATTTGTATATACTAGTTAGTAACTCTATCTAGATATATAAGCTACTTAGACATCTTCTTATAGGTAGTATATTATATCTTATATCGATCTAGATACTAGGGACAAATATAGGTTTCTAGCTCTAGGGCGTTTTAAGTCTTATTACTTATCGACTCGACTATATCTACTAATAAAAGTATTAGATCCTTCGCCTATAGTATAACTAGGACTTATAGACCTCTTACTTAGTAGAAATAAGAATATATATAATAAGCTATTAATACGAAGGTATATAGTAGCGTATAGAGCCTTAGTCTCTAAGAATAGAATAAGGTTAGAAACTAATTACTACCTTCGTTTAGTTATAAAGCGAAGCGTATAATATATATATATAAACGTTACGTATAGCTTAGCTTACTAGCCTAGCTATCTAAGCCTATAGCTCGACTATCTAGTATTATTTACTCTCTTCCCTTATAAGAGTTATCTTAATACTCGGACTACCTCCTACTTATATAGAGTAAGTATTAGCTCTTTATAGTCTACTCTAGAAGTAGCTAGTCCTTTTTCTAAACCTTTGTCTACGCTAGGATAGTACTATAAATTATATCTTAGTTATAATCTACGTAATATAACTTCTTTATTATTTTACGCGACGCGTATAATAAATATACTTACTACCTATAATTAGTCCTAGTATAGGTTACCTATAATAATAGAGAGCTTCTACCTATAAGAAGCTTCTATAGTATAAATAGCGTATAGGTATAAAGTTTACTCTATATATACTATACTCCTAACCTTTTCCTTCTATATCGAATTATTAATATTATACCTCCTAGGAGTTCTAAGCGCGCTACTAGCGCTCTACTAGCTACTTCTAGTATGCCTACATACGCTCTATCTATACTAAATATACCTTCTAGCTACTATACCTATAGTAAGGAGCCTCTTATCGATAATTATAAGCGTTACGCCTAATATATTAGTCTTAAGCGTAAGTATTACCTACTCTAAATATATAAGACGCGTAGCTAACTCTACTCTAAAGTATAAGCTATATAATATATATTTTAAGTTAGAATAGTAGTAGCGTTATAACTAGTATATATATCTATATACTCTAAGTATCCTCTTCTCTAGCTTAGAGTAACTACTAATTAAGCTTATAGCTATAATAAGAATAACTATACCTATATTCTAATAGACTAGGCTATAGTAGTAGAGTATAATATTATACTCTATATATATACTAAGACTAAGCGCGTTAGATATAACGCTAAAATCTTAGAGGCTAACTATAAGGCTACCTAGTAAGAATTCCTAGATGCTACTATAAACTAATATAAACTACTTAAGGTATATCTCTTGCCTACTTATCTTATACTATAAGTATAGTCTTTAGGTACTAACTATCTATAGAGGCTATAGTATAATTATAACTCTATCTTCTAGCGCTATCCTATTATTATAGCTTTACTACCTAAGCTATTACTACTATAGTATAGAATACCTAGGCTCTAGTTAGCCTTTTCGAAATAAGCTACGCTATAAGTCTTTAGGCGTATTACTTACTTACTACGTACTAACCTCCTATTAGTTCCTTAAGGCCTACGTACCTATTACTAATCTTAGTTATACTAATACTACTATAAGTAGGCTCTAGGCCCGCCTTAATAATAAGATAGAGATAAGCTTATTCTATAAGTATCTCTTACTAGATTATTATATACTAATCTCTTACTAGAAGTATAAGGGCCTTATAGGCTTTCTAGGTCCTAAGAAGAATAATAAAGAGGATAATAAGTTAGAGGAGATAACAGATAATAAAAAGTAGCTCTACTTTAGATATTCTTAGAGGATAAGTAGCTCTAGCTATAAGTATACTTAGCTCCTACGCTCTACTTTAGACTATAGTATAGATAGCCTATAATATAGTTTTCTCTCTAGGCTTACTTCTTCTATTTTCCTTTACCTAAGCTCCTCTTACTCTTCTCCTACGCTAAGTATACTTCGATTAGATCTTTTAACCCCTTATAGTCTATCTTATTAATCTAGAGGTTATAGTCTTCTACTACTCCTTCTACTATATTAGGTACTAGCGTATACTACTATATATCTAAGTACTCCTAATAGCCTTAACTAGATACTCGCTATCTTCTTTAATAATAGATATAGAATAGGTAGGCTCCTTACCTACTTAGCTATTCTATAGCTCTAGTAGTAAGACGTAGAAGATATTATAGATCTAGTACTAGATAGGTAGTACTAAGTAATAAGCCTAATTACTAATTATATTAAGTACTTAGAAAGGTCTAATAAACGAGGCTACTAATTTCTTCTTAGGTATTAGTAGCTATAAGTTCTTAGTCGATAGTAGTACTATATTACCTATAGAGAATACTTAGCGCTTATACTATATATTATAGTACTCTACTTACTAGTTTACTATCTATTACTAATTCTCTTTTAGCTTTCTAGTTATATTATATAACTACTATATACGCTCTATAGTAGCTAGTACTCTCCTCTTAGTAGACTTATCTTAAGGCGCTAGTATTAGGGAAGGCTAGAAGCCTAGTACTATATAGAAAGGTAATATACTAGTAGTAGTATTATTATATACGTTACTTATATACTCCGCCTATAGTAGAAGCTCTACCTAGTTATTCTACTCCCCCCCCCCCCCCCCACCCCCACCCCCCCCCACCCCCCCCCACCCCCCCCACCCCCCCCCCCCCACCCCCCCCCCCACCCCCCCCCACCCCCCCCCCCCCCCCCCCCCCCCCCCCCACCCCCCCCCCCACCCCCACCCCCCCCCCCCCCCCCCCCCCCCCCCCCCCCCCCACCCCCCCCCCCACCCCCACCCACTTTATTATAGTAATACTAGAGATACTATTCTAAGGTCTAATTCGCCTACTCTATTTAGCTATCTATTTATAGGTAGAACGCTATACTTAGCTTATACTTTAGCTAGGCCTTATATATAAAGTCGCTCTAATACTAGCTAGTAAAAATACTACTCTAATCTAAGAGTATACCTTTAGATATACTAGAATAGCGTATAACCTTAAATTCCTAGTTCTTACTAGTACTTCTAGAGCGCTTTAAGGCTACTTATAGCTTATATAGTAAGGTCTCTAGGTTATTTAAGACGCTACCTATTAGGGTCTCCTCCTAGATTACTATCTTATAAATAAAGGCTAGTAGCGCTACTATAAGTTAACTCTCCTTAGGCTAGACTAGTAGCTCTATACTCCTAGCCTACTATACGTATATAATCTAAATATAGTCTATAATAGAGTTATTAGTCTACCTACTCTCTTATCTCTAGAATAATAGCTTGTTTCTTAGAGTTAGTAAGAGTGTATTTACTACTTATATAATAGATATATAGTCTATATAGTAAGAAGGTCTATTAGCTATATTATTAGTCCTCTTATTATACTTAATAGCAAAATTAAACCTTAATAAGTATATAGTCTACTAAGCCTAGTAGCTATTTAGCTACTTTATACCTATAAACCTACGAAGGTTATTATAGTCGGATAGTATACAAATTGCCTATAGCGCGCCTTTAAGATAGTAGCGCTACATTTCAAAATACTCGATAATTACTAGTAGCTCCTAATTATAGGTCTTATAGTTCTATTCTACTAAAGTAAGTATAAGACTTAGGCTTAGGGGGTCCTTTAGGCCTATACTATAGGCGGTCTATAAGGAGTTAATATATATATATACTACCTATAGTCTATAAGTAGTTCTATATAAGGAAGGACTCTACTATACTATAGATAGTCTACCTATAGCTCTAAGATATAGGCCTCTATCTTCTACCTCCTTTAGACTATAGGCGGTCGAAAGGAATTAGATTCTCTATTAGACCTACTTCTAGTATAAAAGAGGCTAGATAGAAGTCTAAGGAAAGGGAGGTTCTTCGATAAGAGGGGGTTCTTCTTAGAAGGAGGAATCTCTCTTCCTTCTCTAAGATTACTAATCTATATAGATAGTAGTCTATTATCTCTACTATAACCCTACCTTATTAGTATAGTCTCTATATACGTACGAGGTCTTCTTATAGAGTAATCTTCCCACCCGATTTAAGGTAGTAGCTCTAATAGCCTCCTCTACTCGATCTTAACCTCTGCCTATAGTTCTAAGGAGAGAAGTTCCTACTAGCCTATTAAGGAGAATAGGGACTATTATAGAGATCGAGAAAGACGACGAGTAGATATATAATTAACTATATAGTTAGTAAAGTTAGCTAGAAGAAGGTAATAAGCGTTAAGAAGGCGAGGAGGAGCTAGGAGGCTCTAATCGAGGAGATAATAAAGAATTAGTCTATAGATAGGTTTATACGCTCTAGGATCGTAAGTAGGAACTCTAGCTCTAAGCTAATATTACTCGCCTATAGGCTAAGTTATAGGACTACTATAGCTAGAAGTAATCTACTAATAGACTACTAATACGTAGATACTTATTAGTAAAGCAGACTATTAAGGAGCTAACTAATTATAAAGAGAAGAATTTTAAGTAGTTAGAAGACTTTATTATTAATTATAAGATTACCTTCCTCTAAGCTCTATATCTCTACGAGGAGAACTTCTAGCGAGTAACCTAGGCTATATAGTATCTTTCGGATACGCTAAAAGACTATTAGAAGGTATAGTAGAAGTTAAAGAGCGAAGAAGAGTATTAAGCTATTACCTAGAAGTATTTTAAGAACTTCTTAGCCTAACTCTTAGATAGCCTAGAGGATCGACTCCTTTAAGCCTATTTAAGTACATAGGTTATAGGCAAAAGTCGGACTAGATAGCCTAAGCCTTCCTTATATATATAGAGGGGCTTAAGAACTAGATAGATCCTTAGTATACTAAGAAGTAGCTCCTATACTACTACTTTACTCGAATTATAGACAAGCTATAGAAGGCTATTATTAACTATAACGCTACCTCTTTAACCTAGGATAAGCTTATAGATCTTACTTCTAGATTAGAAAAGAATATTCTAAAGAAGAAGATAGCTAAGAAGCCTATAGAGAAGAAGCCTATACTAAAGGCTTCTTCTATAAAGGATAAAGACAAGTAAAAGGATTATACTATTAATAGTCCGTCTAAGAAACCTTAACGCGATATAAGTAAGTTAAATTACTATAGGTATATCGAGAAGAGCTATATCTAGCCTAATTATCCTAAGACTAAGAATAATTTAGGTAGTAATCCTAATAAGACTCCTATTATTCTAAAAAGATCTTAAGCCTAACTATAGGTAGATTAGCGATAGCTAGGCAAAAATACTCGAATACTAATAATACTATCTAGCTACTCGAGAATAAAGAAGTTATTCGCGACTAGTATACTCTATATACTCTAAGCGGCTTACCTACTAACAATTCGGAGGTAAGGGTCGTATTTAATACTTATAGATAAGTTACGCTATTAGACTAGCGTGTTATAGTTAAGTATAACCTTCCTAAGGTCGTAGCCTAGATTCTAGATATTAGCTAGCTAAGCTCCTAAAGCTAGAAGTGCTATAGTATATATAAGTTATAGCTTATAATAACTAATTATATAGAGTAAGCTCGTTAGAAGACTATCCTTATATATAGTATAGACATAGCTAATTAGGAAGTCCTATTAGGCCGTTATACCCTTAAGTATTATATAATCGATATTTTAAATAGCTAGGATACTTAGAAATAGGGGTATATTAAAGAAGACATAGAATTTATTTCTACTAAAGCTTTAGTATATATACTAAAGAGGGATAAAAAGTAGCTAGTATAGTACGTTAGCTAGATTCGAGTTAAGCGTACTACTAATAGTCTATTAAAGGTATATATTACTAAAGCTGCTATTAATCTAAAGATTCTAGATACGCTATATACCTACTAGGACCTATTCGATAATAAAGCTACTAGTATACTTCCCTCTTACTAAGTAACTAACTATACTATTAATTTTGTAGATAGGAAGGAACCTGCTTATAGACCGCTAGATCTACTATCGGCCTATAAGTAGGAAGTCCTTTAAGAATATCTTAAGAAGGAGCTTATAGCTAGGTAGATTAAATATAGTATTAGCCCTACTAGCGCATCTCTCTTATTTATTCTAAAGGTAGATAGTAACCTATATTTATACGTAGACTACCGAGCCTTAAATAATATTACTATTAAGGATAGATGTCTACTCCCTCTTATTAAAGAAACCCTAGACTAACTTATTAGCGTAAAGTACTTTACCTTACTAGACTTAAAGGATGCCTACTACTATATCTAGATCCGCGAAGGTAATAAGTAGAAGACTATATTCTATATATAGTATAGGTATTAGTAATATTATATTATACCCTTCGGCTTAACTAATACTCTAGTAACCTTCTAAGCGTATATTAACTATACTCTTTTAGGTCTCCTAGATAATATCTGCGTTATATATTTAGATAATATTCTTATCTATACGTACTCTAATAGTCTAGAGGAGTACTAGGCTATAGTAAGAAAGGTACTAGACTATCTTAGATAGGCGGGCCTATACTATAATCTAAAGAAGTATAAGTTCGCTACTAACTTAGTAAAGTTCCTAGGCTTTATTATTAAAAGAGATAGAGTAGTAGCCGATCTAGATAAAGTAGCGACAATCCGAGATTAGCCTTGCCTAATAACGATTAAGGAGCTCTAAGGATTCCTTAGCTTCGCAAACTTCTACTAATAGTTCGTCGAAGGTTATATAAAGAAAATAGCTACTATAACCAACTTGTTAAAGGGCAACTAAGACTTAAACTAGACCGAAGCGGCCTAGGAGTTATTTAAGAAGGTAAAGAAGTATTTTAAAGAATTACTACTTCTTCGTTATTTTAATCTAACTAAAAGAATTAAGCTAGAGATAGATTTATTGGACTTTAGTATCTTAGGGATCTTATTATAATTATTTAAAGATAGTAAGTAGCATCCTATTGCCTTTACGTCTAGAAAGATATAGGACTATAAGCGGAACTAGAAGACGTACGACTAGGAGCTACTAGCAATTGTCTATTACTTTAAGACTTAGTAATAGTACTTTACTAGCGTACTAGTACTAGTCGAGGTATATATAGACTATAATAACCTAAAGACTATCTAGATAATCTAGCGCCCTAATCCGCGATAAGCTAGATAGATAGTATATCTAGGACAATTCGATTTCGAAATCTACTACTAGTTAGGTATCTCTAACTCTACTAATAGTCCTTCGCGGAGGCTAGATTATTAGATAGAGAATAATACTATTAATATATTACTCCTAACTCTTTAGCGAAAGCTTAGGCTAGTAAGTAATAGTATTAAGGTAATAGTTAGTATAACGTAAGTTAAAGAGAATAGCTTAGGAACTATAACTAAAGAGATTTTAGATACTAGCGAAGAACTACTAATAATACTAAATATACGTAATATATCCCTTCTAGACGCTAGTACTAGTACTTATTTATATTACGTACTATACTCTTAAGCATGTATTCTACTTATAAGCGAAACTAGTTTAGGTAATACTAACGCTAAGTTTATATAGATAATTATAATATTATAGGAGAAGGATCTATTTATAGCCTAGATCCGAACTAGACCTAGTCGTAGATAAGGGTTTAGATAGCTAGATAGAGCGTTAAAATAAGACTCTAGAAACATTCTTATAATACTTTACAAACGATAACTAGGAAAATTAGCTTTAGTTATTACTATTTGTAGAGTTTATATATAATAATACGCCTTACTCTAGTACTAGTACAAGCCTATTTAAATTAGTACTTAGTAAGTATCTAAGGTAGGCTATATATAAGGACATATATTATAAGAAGGAGGCGCTAGCTATATCTTCGAAGGCGGAGATAATACGTAAGTCTCGAGAACTTATAGTAGAGTACCTTTATAAAGCCTAAGAGTAGTAGCGTAAGTAATATAATAAGAATTATCTTCTATTAACGTTTTAGCTAGGAGATCTTATTCTCCTTAGCTCTAAGAACTTAAAGCTATTATATCTAAGCTAGAAGATATCTACTAAGTTTATTAGTCTGTTTATAGTTAAGGAACCTATAGGGCGACAATCCTATTACCTTCGCCTTCTAGCCTCGTACCGAATCTATAATATATTCTATATATTACTTCTTAAACTATTCGAGAAGCGTAATAGCGAACCTTTAATAAATATCGCCGAACCTAAGATTGTACCTAATAGCGAAGACTTATAAGAGGTCGAGAAAATCCTAGATAAGCGCGTAACGAAGAGTAAGAGAGAGTACCTATTATAATAGAAGAATTACGACAAGTAGAATAATATATAATAAAGCGTAGAGGACTTCGAGGAGATAGATAAGCTTTTAAAAGAATAGTAGGAGTCCTTATCGAACTATAGGCAGATAGGGATAAGAAAGAGTAGTAAGTAATATTAAAATAACGCTTCTAGTTCTCCTCTATTAATCCTAAAAAACCTAATACTATACTAATATAATAAGATAGGCGTACTAGTCTACTACTAGTAAAATAAGTTACTAACTATAAGTAGATTACTACTATCTCGACACTTTATATACCTACGCTCTTAATACTCTCTACTCTTATATACTAAAGCCAAAGTACTACGCTACTAATATAGTAATAGTAGTACTTATAGCTAAAGTAGTAGTAAAGGCTATAGTAGTATATAGCGTACTAGGAACCTATACTAGACTAGAGATAGTATTATTAGCTAGCGTAGCTACTTATAGGTCTATAATTATAGTAGTTACTATAGGTAGGCTAGAAAGGGTCTTAGGTAAGGCTAGGTTAGTCGTAGTAGAGGCCGCGTTAGAAGAGTACTTATAGTACTTATAGAGGCGATAGATACTAATAGAAGTTATTAATACGTTAGTAGTCTAACTTCTAGTAATCTAAATATCTTCTAACCTACGAGCTAATATAAGTCATATATCGAATATACTTATGTTCTTAGATAAAGGTAAGACGTTACTCTATACTAGATTAAGGATAGTAATAGCATACTTCTTATTCTTTATAGAAGACTTATATAAGAAGTTATATATAAAGTTATTATTACTAGTAGAGTCGGTAGACTACTTATCGCTAGAGATCTCGATAATAGCCTTCTTAGTAGAGGCGTAAGACTTCTTAAGTAGTATATTATCGCTAGCTACTAGCTATATTAAGATCTTCTTAGCCTTACTACTAGATAGGTTATAGACCTAGTCTAGAGTATAGCTCTCCTTAAATAGCGTCTAGGCTTAGCTAGACTACTAATAGATATAATAAGTAAAGTAAGAGGTATAGTCTAGTAAGAGGCTACGCTCCTAGCGCCTATAGCTCTTAGATAGTACATTATTAATACGTACGACCTTCTTAGTCTTACTAGCGCTAGTAACCTTAGTTAGCTTATAGGTAGCTACTCTAAAGTAGTCGATAAGGTTAATACGCTCTACTTCTATATTAGAGTTAGTAGAGTTATTACTATTATATATACGTAGCTTATTATTAGTATTAAGTATAATAGGGTTATACTTTTAGCTGCTACTAGAGTAATAGTATAGGCAATAATAGAAACTACTAGAAATCCTTATATAGGAAAGGCGACTAGAAGGAGTAGGATTTTAGGGAGTAGTAGATTAGATGTCGCCTATATCCTATAATAGACTATTAGTAAGGGAAATATATATTATACTATAGGCGGTCTACTTATAGCTATGTCCCTAGTTATCTATATTATAATAGAGGTTAGCTCGATATCTATACTCTACTTATAGCGTCTCTCTTTATTCTCTATATAGTAGTACTTCTTATTAGTACGTAGGTAGTAATCTAGACGTAGGTAATACTCCTCTTTACGCCTATTATCCTACTTATAAGTAGCTATTATCTAGTTAAGAGTTAACTACGCGTAGTAGAGCTTAATAGCAGCCGCTAATATAACTCTATTATTATAGACTATATCTATATTACTAATATTAATACTACGCCGCTTATAGAGCTCGACGTATATTATATATATATTATAGACTTTATTAAGGCGGCCTTATAGAGGAGAGAAGATCTAGAACAATTAGCTACTACCTATAGACTATAGGTAGTTAAAACTATAAGCGGACAACTTATAATCTTATAGAAGCCTTTCTTACTCTTAGTATAGTAACTATAGGTATAGTCGTCTAGCTTCTTATATAAGCGGCTAATAGTAAGGCTTTTAGTATAGGTTATATAGAAGATATATAGAACTAGGGCATTATTATATAGAGCTATAGTATAGAATTAGTATATCTTATTAGTACTAATATCTATTATATACGTACTAATAATAGTAGTATTACTACTATAGAAGCCTAGTATTATAAGCGGATTATAGGAGGTTATAAGGATAAAGAAGTTAATTACAGACTATATATAGTTATAGGACTTTAATAAAGAAGAGCGTAGAGGAGATTATAAAGTAGGAGAATAGTTAGCAATTAACTAAAGAGAAGAATTTAATATTAACGCTAGTAATTTAGCGCTAAAGCGTTACTATAATAACGCGTGCCTACCTATTTAGGCTAGTTACTATAACGGACCTTCTATAAAGTTCTATTCTATATTTATACTAGTATATAGAGCGAGATACGTAATATAAGTTATAATACCTTACTATTAGGACGTCGGCTTAGGAAGAGGGTACCTATAAGACTTAGGCTAAGGAGGTCCTTTAGGTCTATATAATAGGCGGTCCGTAAGGGGTTAATATATATATATATACTACCTACAGTCTACTAGTAGTTTGGCTAAAGGAAGGATCTCGCTATACTAAAGGTAGTCTACTAGTAGCCCTAAGAGGTAGTTCTCTACCTCTTACTTCCTATAGACTATAAGTAGTTAAGAAGGAATTAGATTCTCTATTAGACCTACTTCTAACTAGATAGGAGTCGAAGAGAAGAGAGATTCTTCTATAAGGGAGGGTTCCTCTCGAGAGGAGAGATCCCTTCCTTCTCTAAGATTACTAATCTATATAGATAGGAGTCTATTATCTCTACTATAACCCTACCTTATTTGTATAGTCTCTATATACGTATAAGGCCTCGTTATAATCGCGTATACTAAAGAAGGATAAGAAGTAGCTAGTATAGTATATTAGCTAGATCTAAGTTAAGCGTACTACTAACAGACTATTTAAGGTGTATATTACTAAGGCTACTATCGATCTAAGAGTTCTAGACGTACTATATACCTACTAGGACCTATTCGATAATAAAGCTACTAGTATACTTCCTTCTTATTAAGTAACCGACTATATTATTAACTTAGAAGATAGAAAGAAACCTCCTTATAGACTACTATATCTACTATCGGCCTATAAATAGGAAGTCCTTTAAGAATATATTAAGAAGGAGCTTATAGTAAGATAGATTAAATATAGTATTAGCCCTACTAGTATACCTCTCTTATTTATTCTAAAGGTAGATAGTAACCTACGCTTATATATAGACTACCGAGCCTTAAATAATATTACTATTAAGAATAGATATCTATTCGCTCTTATTAAAGAAACTCTACCCTCTTATTAAAGAAACTCTAGACTAACTTATTAGCGTATAGTACTTTACCTCGCTAGACCTAAAGGATACCTACTACTATATCTAGATCCGCGAAGGTAATAAGTAGAAGACTATATTCTATATATAGTATAGGTATTATTAATACTATATTATGCTCTTTAGCTTAACTAATACTCTAGTAACCTTCTAAGCGTATATTAACTATACTCTTTTAGGTCTTCTAAATAATATCTATATTATATATTTAGATAATATTCTTATCTATATATACTCTAATAGTCTAGAGAAGTACTAGGCTATAGTAAAGAAGATACTAGACCGCTTCTAGAAGGCGAGCCTATATTCTAATCTAAAGAAGTATAAGTTTACTATAGATTTAGTAAAGTTTATAGGCTTTATTATAAAGAGAGACAGAGTAGTAGCTAATCTAGATAGGATAGCGACTATCTAAGACTAGCCTTACCTAATAATAATTAAGAAGCTCTAAAGATTCCTTAGCTTTAAAAACTTCTATTAATAATTCGTCGAAAGTTATACGAAGAAAATAGCTACTATAACTAACTTATTAAAGGGCAATTAAGACTTTAATTAGACCGAAGCGGCCTAAAGGTTATTTAAGAAGGTAAAGAGGTATTTTAAAGAATTACTACTTCTTCGTTATTTCGATCTAACTAAAAGGATTAAGCTAGAGAGAGATTTATTAGACTTTAGTATCTTAGAAATCTTATCGCAATTATTTAAAGATAGTAAGTAGCATCCTATTATCTTTACGTCTAGGAAGATATAAGACTATAAGCGGAACTAGGAGATATATAACTAGGAGCTACTAGCAATTATCTATTACTTTAAGACCTAGTAATAGTACTTAGCTAGCGTGTTATTACTAGTCGAGATATATATAGACTATAATAATCTAAAGACTATCTAAACAATCTAGCAACTTAATCTATAATAAGCTAGATAGGTAGTATATCTAGAATAATTCGATTTCGAGATCTACTACTAGTTAGGTATCTCTAACTCTACTAATAGTCCTTTATAGAGGCTAGATTATTATATAGAGAATAATACTATTAATATATTACTCCTAACTCTCTAGCGAAAGCTTAGGCTAGTAAGTAATAATATTAAGGTAATAGTCGGTATAACGTAAGTTAAAGAGAGTAGCTTAGAAACTACGACTAAAGAGATTTTAGATACTAGCGAAGAACTACTAATAGTACTAAATATACGTAACGCGTCCCTTCTAGGCGCTAGTACTAGTACTTATCTATATTATATACTATACTTTTAAGTACGTATTCTACTTATAAGCGAAACTAGTTTAGGTAATACTAATACTAAGTTTATATAGGTAATTATAATATTATAGAAGAAGGATCTATTTATAGCCTAGATCTAAGCTAGACCTAGCTATAGGTAAGTTACTCTTAGGCGCGCTAATCTAAAGCGTTTTAATAAGAATAATCTATTATAGTTTTATAAAAGGCTCTTTATTCCTAATAAACCTATAATATAGAACGAGATCCTACTAATATTCTATAACTCTATACTTGTTTCTATAACTCTATACTTATAGGCTATTTTAGCGCTAATAAGATATTATAGCTAATTAAGAGAACGCTATACTAGCCTAAATTAGAATCTAATATAAATCGCTATATTAAATCCTATATAGTATACTAGAGATCGAAACTAGGCTAGTATCTACTATATAGTAAGCTTACGCTATTACTAATTCCTAAGGATATTTAGGAGGAGATTAGTTTAGACTTCGTAACTAGTCTACCTCTAGTAAAGTATAAAGATATTATATATAATATAATACTAGTAATTATAGATAGGATATCTAAGATAGTAATATATATTACTATATAGAGTACTTAGGATATAGATTAGTTTATTAATACGTTTATTAAGAATATTATAATAAGGTTTAGCTTTCTAAAAGGAATTATTAGCGATTATAGCTCTCTATTTACCTCTAAGCTCTAGACTAAAATCTACTTCTATTATTAGATAGAGCGTAGACTTAGTACTATTTACTATCTTTAGATAGATAGCTAAATAGAGCGCTAAAATTAGACTCTAGAAATATTCCTATAGTACTTTATAAATAAAAAGTAGGATAATTAGCTTTAATTATTACTATTTATAGAGTTTATATATAATAATACGCCTTACCCTAGTACTAGTATAAGCCTATCGAAATTAGTACTTAGTAAGTATCTAAGGTAGGCTATATATAAGGACGTATATTATAAGAGGGAGGCGCTAGCTATATCTTCGAGGGCGGAGATAATATATAAGTCTCGAGAACTTATAGTAGAATACCTTTATAAAGCCTAGGAGTAGTAGCGTAAGTAGTATAATAAGAAGTATCTTCTACTAACGTTTTAGCTAGGAGATCCTATTCTCCTTAGCTCTAAGAACCTAAAGCTATTATAGCCGAGCTAGAAGATATCTACTAAGTTTATTAGTCTGTTTATAGTTAAGGAACCTATTAGGCGACAAGCCTACTACCTTTACCTTCTAGTCTTATACTAAATCTACAACGTATTCTATATATTACTCCTTAAACTCTTCGAGAAGTATAATAGCGAACCTTAAATAAATGTCGCTATACCTAAGATTACGCCTTATAGCGAAGAGCTATAGGAGGTCGAAAGAACCTTAGATAAGCGCGTAAGGAAGAGTAAGAGAGAATACCTATTATAATAGAAGAATTATAATAAGTAGAATAATATATAGTAAAGCGTAGAGGACTTTAAGAAGATAAATAAGCTTTTAAGAGAATAGTAGGAGTCCTTATTAGACTATAGGTAGATAAGGATAAGAAAGGATAGTAAGTAATATTAAGATAACGCTTTTTATTTTTCTCTCTATCTATCTCTAAAAACCTAATACTATACTAATATAGTAGGATAGATATACTAGTCTATTACTAGTAAAGTAAGCTACTAACTATAGGTAGACTACTACTACCTTAATACGTTATATATCTCGCTCTAAATACTCTCTATCTTTAAATACTAAATCTAAAGTACTACGCTACTAATTTAGTAGTAGTAGTACCTATAGCTAAAGTAGTAGCAAAGGCTATAGTAGTATATAGTATATTAGAGACCTATACTAGACTAGGAGTAGCATTATTAGCTAGCGTAGCTATCTATAGACCTATAGTTAAAGCAGTTACTATAGGTAGACTAGAGGAAGTCTTAGGTAAGGAAGCTAGGTTAGTTATAGTAGAAGTCGCGTCGAGAGAGCGCTTATAGAGCTAGTAGATATAGCGGGTCCTAATAGGAGTTATTAATATATTAGTAGTCTAACCCCCTAGAATTAGAACCTCTTCTAGCCTACAAGCTAATATAGGCTATATATCGAATATACCTACTATCTTAGATAAAGGTAAGATGTTACTTTATACTAGATTAAAGATAGTAATAGCGTACTTCTTATTCTTTATAGAAGACTTATATAGAGAGTTACGTATAAAGTTATTATTACTAGTAGAGTTAGTAGACTACTTTTTACTAGAGATCTCGATAATAGCCTTCTTAGTAGGAGCGCGAGACTTCTTTAGTAGTATATTATCGCTAGCTATTAGCTATATTAAGATCTTCTTAGCCTTACTACTAGATAGGTTACGAACCTAGTCTAGAGTATAACTCTCCTTAAATAGTATCTTAGCTTAGCTAGACCGCTAATAAATATAATAAGTAGAGCGAGAGGTATAGTCTAGTAAGAAGCTATAGTTCTAGCGCCTATAGCTCTAGATAGTATATTATTAATATATATAGCCTTCTTAGTCTTACTAGCGCTAGTAACCTTAGTTAGCTTATAGGTAGCTACCCTAAAGCGGTCGATAAAGTTAATACGCTCTACCTCTATATTAGGGTTAGTAGAGTTATTACTATTATATATACCTAGCTTGTCGTTAGTATTAAGTATAACTAGGTTATACTTACAACCGCTACTAGAGTAATAGTATAGGCGAGGATAAGAACTACTAGAGATTCTTATATAAGATAGGTAGCTAGAAGAAATACTAGCTACTAGAGGAGCGCGTCTATAAAGAGTAGTAGATTAAATATTACCTATGTCTTATAACAGACTATTAGCGAAAGAAGTATATATTATACTATAGGCAGTCTACTTATAGCTATATTATCTATTATCTATATTATCCTAGGAGTTAGCTTAATATTAGTACTCTACTTATAGTATCTCTTCTTATTCTTTATATAGTAGTACTCTTTATTAGTACGTAGGTAGTAATCTAGGCGTAGGTAGTACTCTCTCTTATATCTAATATCCTACTTATTATAATAAGGCCTTATACGTATATAGGGACTATATAAATAAGGTAGAGGTTGTAGCGGAGATAATAGACCTCTATCTATATAGATTAGTAATCTTAGAGAAGGAAGAGATTCCTCCTCTCGAGAGGAACCCTCTCTTATAGAAGAATCTCTTCTCTCTTCGACTCCTATCTAACCGGAAATAGGTCTAATAGAGAATCTAATTCCTTCTTAACTACCTATAGTCCGTAGGAGATAAGAGGTAGAGAACTACCTCTTAGGGCCGCTAGTAGACCGCCTCTAGTATAGTAAGACTCTTCTTTTAGCTAAACCGCTAGCGGACTATAGGTAGTATATATACATATTAATTCCTTATAGACTACCTATAGTATAGACCTAAAGGACCCCCTTAGCCCGAGTCTTATAGGCGCCCCCTTTCTAAGCCGATATCCTAATAGTAAGGTATTATAACTTATATTACGTATCTCGTTCTATATACTAGTATAAATATAGAATAGAACTTTATAGAAGGTCCGTCGTAGTAACTAGCCTAAATAGGTAGGTACGCGTTATTATAGTAACGCTTTAGCGCCAAATTACTAGCGTTAATATTAAATTCTTCTCTTTAGTTAATCGCTAACTATCCTCCTACTTAATAATCTCTTCTACGCTCCTCTTTATTATTAAAGTCCTATAACTATATATAGTCTATAACTAACTTCTTTATTTATATAACCCCCTACGATCTACCTATAATACTAGGCTTCTATAGCGGTAGTACTACTATTATTAGTACCTATACGACTAATATTAGTACTAATAAGATATACTAATTCTATACTAAAGCTCTACGTAATAATACCTCTATCTAGTATATCTTTTATATAATATACGCTAAAGGCGTCGCTATTAGCCGCTTATATAAGAAGCTAGACAACTATACCTATAGTTACTATACTAAAGGTAAGAAAGGCTTTTATAAGATTATAAGTTATCTACTTATAGTTTTAACTACTTATAGTCTATAGGTAGTAACTAATAGTTATAGATCTTCCCTCTACTCTAAGGCTACCTTAATAAGGTCTATAACATATATATTATATACGTCGAGCTCTACGAGTAGCGCGGCGTTAATATTAGTAATATAGATATAGTCCGTAATAATAGAGTTATATTAGCGGCCGCTATTAAGCTCCGCTACGTATAGTTAACCTTTAACTAGGTAATAGCTACTTACGAGTAGGATATTAAGTATAAGAGTAAATATTACTTACGCCTAGATCGCTACCTACGTACTAATAAAGAGTTCTATTATATTAAGAATAAGGAGAGGCGCTATAAGCGGAGTACTAACGTAGAGATAACTTCTAGAACGTTATAGATAATAGGCGATATAGCTATAAGTAGACTACCTATAGTATAATATATGCTTCTTTTACTAATAGTCTGTTATAAGATATAGGTAATATCTAATCTACTATCCTCTATAGACGCGCTCTATTAGTAGCTAATACTCCTTCTAGTCGTCTCTCCTATCTAAGGATTTTAAGTAGTTCTTATCGCTATCTATACTATTACTCTAGTAGCGGCTAAAGGTATAATCCTATTATACTTAATACTAATAAGGAGCCGCGTATATATAATAGTAATAACTCTACTAATTCTAATATTAAAGTAGAGCGTATTAACCTTATTAACTACTTTAGAGTAGCTACCTATAAGCTAACTAAGGTTACTAGCGCTAATAAGACTAAGAAGACTATACGTATTAATAACATACTATCTAAGAGCTATAGACGCTAGGAGCGTAGCTTCTTACCTAACTATACTCCTTACTCTAACTATTATATTTATTAGTAGTCTAGCTAAGCTAAGACGCTATTTAAGGAGGGCTATACCCTAGACTAGGTCTATAACCTATCTAGTAGTAAGGCTAAGAAGATCTTAATATAGCTAGTAGGTAGTAATAATACGCTACTAAAGAAGTCTCGCGCTCCTATTAAGAAGGCTATTATCGAGATATCTAGTAATAAGTAGTCTGCTATTCCTACTAATAATAATAACTTTGTACGTAACTCTTTACGCAAGTTATCTAAGAAGGATAAGAAATATACTATAATAATCCTTAACCTAGTATAGAGTAACATCTTACTTTTATCTAAGATAGTAGGTATATTCGATATATAGCCTATATTAGCTCGTAGGTTAGAAAAGGTTAAGATCCCTAGAGGTTAGACTACTAACGTATTAATAACTCCTATTAGTACCCGCCGCCTCTATAAGTACTATAAGCGCTCTTCTAACGCGATCTCTACTATAACTAACCTAGCCCTCTCGCTCTAAATCTCCTCTAGTCTACCTATAATAACCGCTATAACTACAGATCTATAGATAGCTACGCTAGCTAATATTACTACTACTAGTCTAGTATAGGTTCCTAATACGCTATAAACTACTATAGCCTTCGCTATTATTATAGTAGTAGGTGCCGCTACTACTATATTAGCGGCGTAATACTTTAGTTTTAGTATCTAAGGACAGATTATTAAGAGCGAGGTATATAAGGCGTTAAAATAGTAATAGTCTACCTATAGTTAGTAGCTTACCTTACTAGTAGTAGACTAATATACCTACCTTATTATATTAGCATAGTATTAGGTTTTTTAGGATTAATAAAGGAGAATAAAAAGCGTTATTTTAATATTACTTATTACTCTTTCTTATCCTTATCTACCTATAGTTCGATAAGGATTCCTACTATTCCTTTAAAAGCTTATCTATCTCCTTAAAGTTCTCTACGCTTTACTATATATTATTCTACTCGTCGTAATTCTTTTATTGTAGTAGATATTCTTTTTTACCCTTTATTACGCGCTTATCTAAGATTTTCTCGACTTCCTATAGCTCTTCGCTATTAGGTATAATCTTAGGTTTAGTAATATTCGTTAAAGGTTCGCTATTACGCTTCTCGAAAAGTTTAAGGAGCGATATATAGAATATATTATAGATTCGGTACGAGACTAGAAGGCAAAGGTAGTAGGCTTATCGCCCTATAGGTTCCTTAACTATAAACGGACTAATAAACTTAGTAGACATCTTCTAGCTTAGCTACGCTAGCTTTAAGTTCTTAGAGCTAAGAAGAATAAGATCTCCTAGCTAAAACGTTAATAGAAGATACTTTTTATTATACTACTTACGCTACTACTCTTAGGCTTTATAGAGATACTCTACTATAAGTTCTTAGGACTTACGTATTATCTCTACCCTTAAAGATATAGCTAGCGCCTCCTTCTTATAATATACGTCCTTATATATAGCCTACCTTAGATACTTACTAAGTACTAATTCAAACGGGCTCGTACTAGTACTAGAATAAGGCATATTATTATACGTAAACTCTACAAATAGTAATAACTAAAACTAATTATCTTAGTTATTATTCGTAAAGTATTATAAGAATGTTTCTAGAGTCTAGTTTTAACGCTCTATCTAGCTATCTATCTAAGGGTAGTATATAGTACTAAGTCTACGCTCTATCTAATAATAGAAGCAAATCTCGGTCTAGAGCTTAGAAGTAAATAGCGATCTATAGTCGCTAATAATTCCTTTTAGAAAGCTAAACTTTGTTGCGACGTTCTTAATAAACGTATTAGTAAACTATTCTATATTCTAAGTACTCTATATAGTAATATATATTACTATCTTAGACATCCTATCTATAATTACTAGTATTATATTATATATAGTACCTTTAGACTTTA
>JAHESH010000132.1:0-92573 GCA_020826765.1 Teratosphaeria viscida
TAGAAGGTAGCTTAAAAGAACTTAAGCTCTTACTAGATTATAAAACTTCGACATATTATAGAGTAAACTATTAATTAGTAAATTAAATTTTTTTATAAGATAGTAACATTCTTATATATCCTTTAAGATATTTTCGATATAATAAATTTAGTAGTAACTATATATAGAGAAAAGAAGAAAAAGAAAGAATAAAAAGAATAGGAGTTTTATAGAGCTTATACTTAATCGCGGATCTATATCGCGCGGATCTATATCGCGGGTCTAGTAACGGTAAGAGGAGTAGTAGGTTCCCTAGGTCGGTCCGACAGGTTTCCGGGGGCCTAGGCGTTCCCGCATTTATATGCCCCTCCTCCCGTATTTATATGCCCTTCCTCCCTTTATTTATATGCCCTTCCTCCCTTTATTCCTATACCCTTCCTCCCTTTATTTATATAGCCCCTCTTCCTGCATTTATACGGCCCTCCTTCCTATATTTATACGGCCCCTCCTCCCGCATTTATATAGCCCCTCCTCCCTTTAAATATAGCGCTCGCTCGCAACTATAACTTCCTCCTCGACACTAACCTTAACTAGCTTCCTTCTCGGTACCGACCTTATCCTCGACTATAAACATAGCCGCTACTATCTTATACTTACCTACCTACCCCTACTTCCCTGTCCTATAGGAGACGTAGGCCGACCTATAGACGCGTATATTTAAATTTGGCGAGGTAAGTAGGACTGGCGGCGAGGAGGGAGGCGGGCGCTAACATTATTAGTAGCTAGGCCTCGCTGCCGTATAGAGGCTATAAGACTACTAGATAGCTTTAGCGGTAAGCAACTTTAATCCCGCTCGATAGGACACGCTAGCGACTAATATTACTCTCCTAGGTAGGCCGTATAGCTTTCGCGATATCTAGCGTTAGACTAGCTTATAGAGGCCCTCGGCAAATTTCGACTAGGCATATTTGTTCTAGATAAACTACTTAGACCTCCGACGTCTGCTCGCGAGTAACGAGATTTAGATATAACTATAGTTAGAGGCCGCCTTAGCGGCGTAGACGCTAAAGTAAGGTCTATAGAAGTAGCGGTTCAAAGATATATAGAAGTTCGCGGCGGTCTTAGTAGAGCTAGAGGCGGATTAAAGAGATAGAGAATTAGTAATACTAAGGCTTTTATAATACTACGAGGGCTATTAGCTATTATAAAAGCCGACTATATAAGTAAGAGTACTACTATTAGTCGCGGCTAGGTTAAGTATGCTGTTACCCTATCTTACAAAAGTACTAGCGGTAGATAGAAGGGATTACGACAAGGATAGTATTCTTAGGGAGATAATAGTATCCTAAAGGAGAATTCTAAGGAAGATTACTCGATAAAGTATAACTAGGTTAGGATGTCGCTTTTCTATTCTCGCCTAGAGATGTTATATATATCCCTACTTAGTCTTTCTAGGTAATATATACATTCTCGGCCGTACGTCTAGAATAGTATTATTCTAAGGGAGATAAGCGATATACGTCGCGAGAATAATAAAGTTAACATAATAGTAATCGTTACCTTAATATCTATAGCTTTACTCGTCTATAGCTTTACTTTTTATAGCGATCGGATTATTAGGATTGTAAATAGCGTCTCTACAGGCTTCTAGACGCCGCTCTAGTAATTTGTCCGAGAATAGTAGTACCGCGTCTAATATCAAGCCTTCGCCTAGAATTAGACCTTCGACTCGGGTGCTCGACTTAAGCGATAAGCCTAATAGCCCGATTAAGACTATAGACATAACTAGCGACGTACTACGACTAGTAGTCGATATAGTTGCTCTAGCTATTAGTATAAATTAGGCGATTATATAGGTAGTCGGCTACGACGACCTTAGTATTCTAGTACTAGCCGTAAGCTACGATAATAATTAGTTACCTATTTCGAAGTCTCGCTAGGTTAGTATAGGTAGTAGCATCTTCTTAGTATACCGCGCTAATAACTCCGTAGATATACGTCGTAAAAGACTATATACCGAGTCGTAACGGATCGAGAAGAGTAAAGCTTAAAATATACGTATAATTAGTATAGAAAGCCTACGATCCGACGAATCCAGTCGAGCTAGACTATTCGTATAGTAGTATACTACTAGAGGTCGATATCGAGTTACTCTAGAGTCTCCTAATTACCTATAATACCGCGCTGTCTTTATTAGCCTGCTATTACACCTATGCGGGTATAGTATAGAGGAGCCGATATAGTACTATCTTATATTAGCGAAATATAACTAATATACAGAATATCGAGGCGGGAGAAGAAGATAACTAGAAGAGAGTATTACGATAGGTATAGAAACGGACGTTTGGATTACCTAATATGGACATACTATAATAATATAACCCTAACGGCGCCCCTAATTTAGTACTATTAACTCCGCCTAAGGAACAACTAGTAGCACTAAGATAATCGAGGAGGCGGAGTCTACAGAAAAGGCGATCAAACTAGTAGGATAACACATATAGATTTAGGCTTTTTACTAAATATACATATAGTAGTAAGAGAGGTAGGACGTACGAAATTAGGAGGACGATATGTATATTAGACAGCTTAACATATTATCTATAATAGAAGTATATTATATATACTTTAAGAAGATCTCTAACTACTAACGTATAGTGCCTATATAAACCTACGTACTAATACTAATACGAGATGTCTATATGCTAATCTATCCTAGGAACTCCTACCGTCTATCCTATTTATGTCCCTATTAGCTAGGTCGGGAGTAGAGACAACCTACTATCCGTTATAAGACTTGCTACTAATAGTAGGGCGCGGTATAGTATCCTAATTAGCCTCCGTTATACGGTTAAAGCTAAGAAATAGTACGTAGAGGTCTACTAGAAAGGCTTTGTTATAGAGTTCGGCGCGGCTAATATCTATCTTAAAATTTAGGTCAGCGTTATACCTCTCCTCTAGATAGGTACGGAGTAGGTCCTTCTTCGTATCGACTTTTAGCCTCTTATTATTAGTTTTAGCCTTATAGTCGTCGAGTACAGCGGTTAGTAGATATTTGTTAATATTAGGACCGCTTAATATATCTACGGCCTAGTAGACCTTATAGCGGAGTTTATTAGCTATGTATTAGTTAGTATTACTAGGAAAAGCAGGGCAGGTTTTTATAGAGGGGAACATACTTATTCTATTCTAGGGAGCATTATAAGACTTAGCTAGGGTCGTAGGCGGACTACTACGCTTCTTAGGCTTATCGCTATTATTACGTAGCGGGGTACTACTTGTCGCGCCTACTTATGTCTACGTAGTAAGGCTCGAAGGAGGGGGAGTCTATAGACGCGTACCTATAGGCTATATTAGTAGGATTAAACAATCTAACTTAAAAAACAGGCTAGTTTTTTAAGTCTACTAGTTAATATACTATTCGTCTAATCGATAGCTGTCTCCTTCGGCTCGTTCTGTGGCTTACTTAGGTGCGTGCGCCTATATAGGGTTAGTAAGGAGTAACTACTATTAGATAGTAGGGCTAGCGACAGTATTAGGTACAATGTAGTGCGATCTCCCCTATCTTAATCTATAGGAATCTAGGTCGGCATACCCGAATTGCCTTAGGTCTCTATCGAAATACCTAACGCGGCCTAGTCGACTATCTCTATAAAGTTGTTAAAGGCTATAGTATCCTATGTCGACAACATCTAATAGTCTAGGGACAGATCGAGACCTATCGTAGCCTTAAAAGTAAACAATATACCTTCGACATTATCGCTAGTAATATAGCGGTTAAGGAGAAATTTCGACAATCTAATAGCTTCCTTAATGTACCCTAACGCAGTTAGGGTTTGCTTAGCAATGTCCTTAATAATATCTAGCAAAACGTTAGTATATTATATAGTTTATAGTAGTTAAGAAATAAAAAACAGGCCTAGATTTAGAAGGCGAAATCTAGGCCTAGTTTTCGGTTTATAAAAACATACTATATAGTATAATGTCGTAAGCTTAATACGCAAATATACTAGTAAGTACCTAGGTAGCGTAGAAAATATAACGTAAGGCCTTATTTATAGTTACTAAGGGGTACTCCTAGGTAAACCGAAGAGGAAATAGGATACTAGGCTAGAAGGTAGCGGCCTCTAATTTCTTAACTTCTACTGCGCCCTTAACCTCTTCGGCGCTACGGATGCGATCTATAGGCTTATTAGCCTTAGCTACAATGTTATTAAGTTTATACGCCGACCGCCTAGCGTCTCTACCGCCTAAGGCGTAGTTAAAGATTACTTTAGTAGGCTCTATGTCCTTTATAGTAAAATTATCGCGAGTAAGCTATTTGCCGTCCTAGTTAGACCGAACGCCGAATATCTTACGAATAATTACGTTCGCGTAGTCTATGCGGATAAGGTCGGCGAGATATTATTTATTACTCCTACTACTTAATTGATTAATGTCAAGTTTAATAAGTTAGCCCTTTATTATGTTCCCTCATATAAGTTTAACGTCTATATCGTCGATATCGATCTATGTAGTAACTTGCGTATAGTAGTTACGTATATAGGTTGCTTATTATAGCATATTATATGTGCCTATAGTAGATAGGATCTACATAATATAAGCTATCTTCTAACTAATCTAGTAGGTGCGGCTAATCTACTATATTAGAGACGTGTTACTTACTACGTCTATAACGACATGTTAGAAGTAGTCGTCTTAGAGGTTTATCGACTCTTATGCCAATTTCGTATTAAGTACTAGGATACGGATAATACTACCTTTAGTCTTAAATGCCTCTTTAGTAGAAACACGTGCGGCATTAGTTATACTAGCGCGGATAGAGCGGAATTCGATATCTAGAATAGCTAAGAGGACTTCGGCGTAGTATATAGTAATAGGGTGCGTATACTAAATAATTAACTTCTACCCTCTTAGTATAACTATATCGGCGAGGATATAGGCGCAGGCCGCGTACTTCGCGGTATTAGCGCAGATATAGAATGCTATAGCGCCTCGGTTAGTTAGCATCCTATAATTTATAGCTTCGAGGGTATCTAACTAGATCTTAGTAAAGCCGCTAATACAACTATATCTACTACGGTAGATATTAGTAAGTCTATCTATATTAAAAAGAAAGTAAAAATCAGGCTAGTTTTTTATTTATGTATAGGTATAATAACTTACATCTTATAGACCTTGTTAGCTAATAAGACGTTCTAGCGATTATAGTTATAACTAATAAGGGGGTAGGTAGATACCTAGGCTAGACAATAGTAGCCTACGTTAGGGCCGTAGAATCTAGTCTCGTCCTTATTATCCTCTATAGTAAATAATAGATTCGACCGCTTAATAGCGTCTAGATTAGTGTTTATAAAGGCCTCCGCGAAGCGGGAGATATAATACTCGACGTATATTATATACTATCTAGGGATGTCGCGAGCGACGACAAGTTCGCTAATTAGTGTCTCTATACGGCTACCCTTACTATAGCAGAATATATACGTAGTCTATACAAAAGGAAGTAAGGCTGCGGTACTAGAGTCTAGGTTACTATTATAATTAATAGTAAGATTAGCTTTCTAGATAGTGTCTTTAATAAGGTAGTAGTAGTTTGGCTATTATATAGGAGGGACTTTTAGAATGTTACTATTATATTAGGTGCAGAGGGCCTAGGTATAATCGTAGTACAATTAGAGTAATAATAAGTTCTTCGATAGCTCTTCTTTATCCGAAGTCTTACCTACATACTTATATACGAACTTTAAGATACTATTAATGTCCTTAGCCGTATTCTTAATAAATATGGCGCTAAGTAGGATATACTTAGTATCTAGTTAGCGGACTATACTCGATTACTTAGTAGGGTTTACTAAGCGATAGGCTTCGTCTACTACAACTATACTAAATAAGGTTTTAGAGATCTAGTTAAAGACGAGCTACGCTTGCTCGTTAATAGGCTCGTCTTCGTCTATTTCGGCCTCCTTATTGTCGTCGTCTATATTGTCTCTATCGTCGGCATCCTTCTATTAACGAGACTTATATAGTATTGTGTATGCAGACCTAGAGTTAGAAGGCTAGACTACGCGGGCTAGTAACTAGTATGTAGTTAGAAGTCTAGTACGTAAGGTCTCGGGATCGGATTTATTAGCCTCCTTTAGCTAGCCTTATAGCCCCTTAAGGCTACCCTTAATCGCCGCTTTCTTCTCCTCCTTAGAGGCATTATTACCGCTAAGGCTACACAACGTTCTAAGCGTAAGGTTTCTAGGATTACTAGTCTCTCGCATAAAAGTCTTCTAGTTATTACACTAAGTAGTAATAGTATTTGGTAGGAGAATAAGGCAGAAAGGGCGGTATTTCGGCAACTAGCTATTCTAGGCGGTATAGGCGTCGTAGAATTCGGCATTAACTATAATTAAATAGTTAGCACATAGTCTAAAAGACAACTAAAATCTAGGCTAGTTTTTCGATTCCAAAAAACAGAAAAACTAGCCTAGACCCTAGTTTATTAGAATAACTAAAATCTAGGCCTAGATTTCAGTTCTAAAAAACAGGCCTAGATTTTAGTTTATTAAATAGTTAGGGTATACGTATATGCGTTTATATCTTCGGTAGATAAAGGACTGTTATAAGATTTAGCGAACGCTTTATATACTATAGCCCTTACTATAGCGTACCGCTAGTAGTATGTCGATAGGTCTATATCGTACTTCTAGTAGTAGTCGTCGAAGTCTTTCTTCGCGATAAGGTAATTCTAGATAATCGCGTAGAAGGCGGAAAGGGTCTTTCTAAGACCTACTTCGTCTATAAGAAGTGCGCATCTAATCTTACTTATAATACGCTATATAATATAGTAGATAATAGTAGGCTACTATACCTTTAACTCTAGACTATAATACTTAGCCGTAAACGAACTCTTATCCTTAGCAATTATAACTTCGAGGTCTAGGCCTTCTTCGATCGTTATCTATAATACGCTACTAGCGTACTTCTTATTCTAGCTAGTAGATAGTTAGAGAAAGCGACCTTATATAGTCGACTCTACGTATTCTTATAGTAACTCTAGGTCGTTAACTATTATGTTGTTTATCTGTAGGAAAAATGTCTCGTCTTAGTATAGTCTTTCGCTATAAGGTGCACCCTATATAAACGAAACGTTACCTGCCGCGATTTTGATCTATTCTGCCTTCTCTATAGGATTAGTTAGCGCTAGCGAAATGTAGTCTAGCAATATCTTACTAATAATACCCTTCTTCTTATCGAACATTTATTCTTCGTATTATTTGTTTTACGCATTATTATTACAAATAAGTTACGCGAACCGATCGAGGAGGACATCTATATCTAGCTAGGTAGACATCTTATTAAGCGCGCGTATACTAGCCTTATATCTCTACCTCTATTCTATAGACATCTGTATACTCGCCTAGGATAGGAAGACAGGGAGGATCGTAGGGTTATTATACCCTTTTAACTCGGTCTTACTATAATAGTTAGAGAACTATATCTTTTAGAAGAGAACGGCATAGCAGAGATCCTTAGGCTCCTAGTCGAAGATCTTACGGCAGTCTTAGTTATTATTATAGGGACTAGAAAAGATCGTCTTAACGTCGAACTAGGTACTATTCTTAATATACTCCTTTATCTTACGGGCGAAACGGAGGATCGCGAGATAGAAGTTATTATTATTATCTTTATACTCCTTCTTACTATCGCCGTCGATATTAGCTTACTTAATAGACCCTTACTTTATACCCTTAAACATTATAGTAATTTTAATCGCTAGCAACTTGCCGTCCTTTTTGCTATATAGGATCTTTTAGATAGTGTTATTATCTAGTATACGTGTGCGCTATAGTAAACGTTAGTATATATAGCTAGTTCGAATAGATAAAAAACAGGCCGGTTTTTAGTTCTTACGCAAACTTGAAATTTAGGCTGGTTTTTTATCTCTATTAGTTATGTTACTAGGGTTAGGTGTACTTACGTTTTTCTATGTAGCTAACTAATCGAGGGCAGGCAAACATTCTATAACTAGATCGCGTAGCTCGATCCCGTTCTTAAGGTTAAGATAGCCTACGACCGACCTAATATTAAGATTTCCTAGTTCGATATTTATAACAAAGACAAAGTGTTCTAGTACAATCGATTTCCTAAGTTACTAGCCCTCGGCTTGTTTAATGTCCCTCTTCTTTTATAGGGCTTACTCTTATCCTTTACGACTTAATACGAGCTTATTAGGGGCGAGGCTAATAGGCGCGTTAACGTAATCTATATTCGCTTTATAGGTAGCCCTCCGCTCGGACCTTATAGTCTTCTTTAGCGTTTTAGCCTTCTTAGTTTCTAAATACTAATTAGTTTCGAGCAAATTTTGCCTTAGTTCTTCTATTATTATGTTCGTAACGTCTAGCGTATGTAGTAGGGTTTTATTATCGTACTTACGTCTCTTACTAGATAGGGTCCCTACTAACGCGTTAGGGTTAGAACGCTTTACTATAGTAGAGACGATGTCGGCGTTAGGTTAGCGAGATCTGTTATAGTAGTAGATCGATATAGGTAAGCAGGGAGAGTAGGTAGTACTAAAAAGAACTTAAAATCTAGGCCTAGATTTCAGCTAAGTTATAGATTATAAAAGATTAGAAGGATTATTAGTAGTTAGAAGTTGAAATATAATTAGCGAAGGGCGCTAATACACGAGCGTCTATACGCGTATATATTACTAGGTAAGTCGTATATAACGTATATAATAGACATAAAGGCTAGGGACGTATTACTAAATCGCATGTAATAGAGGTAAAGGCTAGCGTCCCGAGATTTACATATATTTTTAGTATGTATATTAGGTTATACGCCTATATGTTACTAAGTCGCAGTTATGTTACTAAGTCGCATGTAACTCGCATATAATAGAGGTAGTCGCTTATAATAGAGGTCGTCGCTTATAATAGAGGCTAAAGCTAGGGTCCCGAGATTTATATAGCGGAAGTATATATATAGGGGGTAGTACGTACGTCTAATTGCTTCGCTATGTTGTATAGGCTAGAACTAAAATCCAGGCTAGTTTTTCGGTTATTAGCGTAGTATATATACTATAATTCTACTAGGTAAGTATAACATAGTATTATATCCGGACGAGGCGCAATTATAATATACGTAGGCATATCTGCTTCTAAAAATCTTAAGCATAGCATATATGTGTAGTGTCGTAGTTACCTAGTAAAGAGTGTATATCTAGTATATAATTTGTCGTGTAGTATAGAAAGCAAAAGCTAGCCTAGTTTTTAGTTCTTCTATAGCGATAAATAGAAAGTAAAAAACCGGCCTGTTTTTTAGTTCTTCTATAGCGATAAATAGAAAGTAAAGGATAGGCCAGATTTTTAGTTCTTATATAGCGATAAGAACTATCGACGAGTCTAACGGTCTAACTACACGAGGGGGATAGCTAAGCGAAATCGAGGCCTAGTTTTTATTTGATCTTACGGTCGATTAGTTAAGGCTAATATACGACGACGAGCGAGGTTGAAAGCAAAACCTAGCCTTTATTTGATTATACGGTCGATTAGTTAAGGCTGATTTACGACAATAAGCGAGGTTGTATATTAAGAAGGCAAAAACTAGCCTGTTTTTTAGTTCTTCTATAGCGATAAATAGAAAGTAAAAAAGAGGCCTGTTTTTTAGTTCTTCTACAGCGTTAAGAACTAGGCCGGTTTTTGATTCACATAATGTTAGTTATATATAATGTTATACGGTAAAGAGAATTACTAGTTATAACAGGTAGGGTTTTACTAGGAATCTTAGTATGCGGGGTATTCTTCTTATAAACACTATTACTATAGTTCTTACTCTTTATAAATACTATTACTACGGTTCTTACTCTTATATACATTGTTATAGGCTTGTTAGTTAGGTGTCGGTAGGTTATTATTAGGGTAGATTATATAGTATAGCTAATTAGGTACGAAGGTGTCCGGCGAGTATCTAAGCCGCGTAAAGATAGGTAGATTAGAAGTTGTAGTTTTAGGTATAATTACGTAGGATGTTTTTGATATAGGGGGGGATGTTCTAATATCTCGCGATAAGTCGGCGGATAGTGTTAATCGTAGCATCTACGTACGGAATATATAGGAGGTTAGCTAGGGCTTCTAGGAGTAGTATAGACGTAGGGTCGGTTATAGATAGGAGGTATTATATATATTAGATAATAAGGCGGATAGTAGTCTTCTAAGGCACTATATAATATAGTATGTCGCTATCGGCGACTAGTACTATTAGAGATGCCGTAATTAGTAGTAAGCGAGTTAGATAGGTAGAGTTAGTATAGGCAGTTAATCGCGATATAGCTATTATAGTAGTCGCTCGTAGGATTAGGTCCGTAGCGTAGTTACGAGGCTTAGTAGCTAAAGCAAGTCCTAGAGTAGTTCTATCTACTAGCTTAGAGGAAAAGTTACTAGTAAAGGGATCCTTACTATTAGAGGTATCCTTATCGCCTATCTCTACTACGCTAGAGCTATTAATCTACGCGTTATTCTTTCTATATATAGCCGTCCTTCGCTCTAATATACGCCGCCTCCGCTCTTATAGTTCGCTACTTATCTCCCTAGTACTAAAGCTTTAAGCGCTCTAGTTATGCCTTCTCTGTATAACTATCTTACGCTATAACCTACGCTACCTCTACTCTTATAGTTAACCGCCTATCTCTACTATACTAGAGCTTCGAGTGCCTATGTCGTTCTCTAGCTCTTACTCGTTTATTAGATACTCTATAATAGACGCGTCGGAGAACTCTATATCCGTACTACTAGGATATTATTCGGGCTTTAACTCGTATCTAGTAAGAATTTCCCTCTATTAGGCGGCTATAATACGTTTTACTATACGACGGTTAGGGCGCTTATATATCGGATTAGGCTTACTAGTAATAGCCTAGATAGAGTGTAACTAGATCCTATTAGTATACTATATAGCCTAAAGGTATATAATATTAGATATGTCGATATAGCGATTATTATCCTTCGCCGCGAGGAGGACATATCGATAATTATCCTAAGTAAGTAGGCTCTAGGCGCCGAGGCTAGGGGGTACTATATAGAACTATGCCGGCGGTTATTAGAATCTATAGAGTACTTCCCGTAGCCTCCTATTATCTTCCTCTAGGTTCCGCTCTATATAGATAGTAGAGAGTGCTACTAGCTATCGTACTATTCCTTTTACGGACTTGTAGACATAGGACTTCTCGTACTATAGGAAGCAGGTAATAAGGCTAGCTCTTATAAGGTAGAAGCCGATCCGACCTTAGAATATAGAGGCCTAGTCTTCGCTATATATAGCACGGATAGCTTCGTAGCTCTACCGAAACTATTAGCGCTATTTATACGACGGGCCTTAGTCCTAGCTACTATAGTCGTACCTATCGTTCTAGTTAAATAGTAGGCCTAAGCGCGACTCGAGATCGGTAGGGAAGCTTATAACCCTACGATTACTTATAACCCCGCAATTCCTAGAGCCTTGCGATATAGCCTAGTTTTAAGCCTTGCCTATAGGGTATAAAATAACTAGATTATGTCCTAGAGCGCGCTTTATAATGCTATAGGACAGACTATACTAGCTACGGGCCTTAGCTAGAGAGAGTCGATTAAGACTAATTAGCTACTTCTTCGTAAGGGTGCGGAGAATATAATTATAGTATAAGAAGATGCAGGCACGCTAGAGTAGCCTAGTAATAGTCCTTATAAACGACGACAATATTCCTAGTTGCTCCTAGTATAGCTAATTTCTCTAATAGCGGTCTATTACTATAAACTATAGCCGTGTTCCGATTAGTAGTAGGTATAAGGCAATACAGGCGTCCTAAAACTTCTTAAACTTCGTACTAAGTAGAACGCGAGTATTACGGCTAAATTGTTTAAAGTACTATCCGTTAACGAAAGTAGTATGTTATAGGATAAGAGGTTTAAAACGCATAGTACTCTAGTTAAATATGTCGTATAGTAACTAAAGCATACTAGTCGTCTTAAATAAATTTATAAGACTAAGGCCACGCTAGAACGATAGTTAGTTAACGAGTAGATCTAGATTATCGTCGTTAATAGCGAGCTCTTCTTCGTAAGCTCTTATACGGATAGTACTACGAGCGGCTATCTACTAACTAGCATCGGCCTATACTTTACTAGTATCTAGTACCCACGTTTTATTATAGTAGTAATATGTTTCTTTCGCGAAGCGATTGCAATTAGAGAAGTCGCTACTACTAATTAGGTTCTCGATTAGAAGGAAGAGCATGCTTAGTATAGATATATAGGTAAGCTAGTCCTCCTTTAATAGCTTAATACTATGTAGCGTTAATAGCACGCTATATATAGTAACAAACTATTATTAGAAATTGTACTATAGCTACGAAATAGCATCCCGCTTTCTAAGACAGAAGAATAGTATATAGTAATTATTGTCTATAATAGTAGGCTACGTATTAATAAGATCGTTATTATTAGTAAGTTAATTAAACAGCTCCTACGAGATCTAATATTCCTAACGAACTAGAAAGGTAGTACGCTAGTCGCTAGTCTAGTATAACGCATAGAGGTAGTTAAAACAGTTAGTCGTAAGGGCTAAACTAGAAAGTACGCGGCGTCGAAAGTTAGTATTATGTTAGAGGCGGGACTGTCGATACTAGTGTAGTTCCTATTAGTATACTATAGTAAGACTAAGGTTCTAGTATATAGGCTCTCTAAATATTAGTAGGCTTGATTTGTCTAGGTGTGTCTAAATATCCTTCTTAGTTATATACGCCTATATATATACTAGTCCGCCCTCTCGTATAGTACTCTTAGCTAGTAGGTCTACGCGAACCGACCCCCTATCTATAGTGCCGTGCTACTAGAAATACTATACGCGTTAGGCACTACGACTAAATCTACTTATATCGGCAGCATTATATACTACTTTACGTACTAGTATAAGCGGTATACTATTAGCACTCGTAGCGGTATCCTCGTACGCGAGATTAAGATATATATACGCTAGGTCGACATACTTACGACAAAATCTCTTGTTTAGGTCATAGTTATATAAATTGCGAAGCTATCTAATATTACTAGTCCGCCGCCGAAGCTTCCTACTATAGTTAAAATATATAAGTTAAGCATCGTGCTATTCTAGGTTAGCGTTATTAAGTTTCTGCTTAATACGGCTCTATAGTTTATAATAGAGGTTGCGTCGGTTAACAAATTTATTAGGGAGGTCGTATTTTAGTTCGACGAGCGACTAATTAGCGTTAGTAGTAGATTATATTTATTAGGTACGGCTTCGGAAATATGCTTCGTTATATAATCGAGGGTAGTAGGCAAGTAGAGTCTTATATCTAGGGGATTAACTATATGTCTCTTATATTATAGGTATAAAGAATAAATCGATCTACTCTTCTTAGTACTAAGTAGGCATAGATAGTCGTATAGCGCCTAGTTTAACTTTAGGAGGCTACGGAAGTAATAGGAAGAACACTATAATAGAATACTCTCCTAACTTCCTAAGGTATGCGTACGCTACTTTATGTAGTCTCCTCTTCGTCTATAGAACATAAAAATACTAGTCCCTAGTAATTATATAACTAGGCCCTAGTAAGTATAAGCTGTTAATAAAGTTACGAAATATACTAAGAGATTTAAGTGCGACAAACTCGCCGTCGAGATTATAAGTACGTTCGAACTAGATTAGCGATCTATAATATAGCATATACAACTCGCGGAGTAAGAGTTTTAGTCGCGTAGCAGATATAGTCGTAGTAGGAGTGCTAGAGTATAGTAAGCGCTATTTATCTTCGGGCTAGGCTCTATAATCTACAAATAGTATGCGACTTCGGCCTAGTAGTATATTAGGCGGATTTGGGCGTAGTAAATTTGTAGAGAAGTACTTATAGATATAAGCGATATCTTATCTAGTACTATAGTCTTCTTTTAAACGTCTAAGGTATATAATAGCCTCTTTATAGTTGTAGCTACGTAGACGTAGGCTCTATTTTATTAGAGCAGCAGTATAACTAATAGTAGTATACTAATCGGTCTACGCTAGTATAGCATCTACTTCGCCTTCTACGTCGCTAGTAATTTTATCGTCGCTAGATACTTACTCGTTATCCGATTCCTCTTAAAGCTCGAATTCCGACGTCTCGGCTAATTAGTTATAGACTATATCGCGTACGTTATCGAGCTCTTTATCGCCAAAAAGACTTGCTACGCTACGTAAATATTAACCTTAATAAGGAGAGGTCGGTAGGCGCTATATAGTTAGAGAGGTAGTACGCGCGTTACGGACGGTAGGAACGCTACTAAGTAATAAGACTCGACGTAGTAAAAGAAGTAAAATAATGGCCTGTTTTTTAAGTTTAATCCGACACATAGTTTAAGAGAGCGAAGGGGTAATAACTAAAATCTAGGCGTAGTTTTGATTTGTTTTATCTAGCGGTAGAGTATACTTATTATAGTTTAGGTGTCGTATAGCTTATAGTCGCTATATTACGCGTTTAACCTATTAGGTACTAGGCTACTACTATATTAATATATGTCCTCTTCTTGTTTACTATACTCGTCTCGTATACTATGCTCGTCTCGCATACTATGCTCGTCTTATATACTATTGTCGTAGAGTAAGTCTAGTGTCGCATCCTTATCTTTATTATCTTCTATAGTCGGTGCCTAGTAGTAAGAGCTTTAGCCGCTAGGTAATATCTCTTAGTTTAGTAATATAGCTATAATAGGTAACGATAGTTAGTAAGTATTGTTATCGTAAGTAGGCTATAGCTCGGCCTCGGGCTCTATAGGTAAGGGACTGTTTATATAGCTAGTAATATCGTTCGACGGAATAGCTACATATATAGTATAGTATTATGTTTAAGGAGGGGTTTGTATATAAGTCTATAATAGTGTAACGGGCTTTTAATTATAATGCGGTTTAATAATAACAAGTAGTCGGTTTAGTACAGAGTCTTAGTTACGCTATAAGGGCTATATAGTAGCTAGTATAATATACGGCGCACGAGGACTCGCTACCTAGTAGGAAGCGCTTACCGTAAGCGCTAGATTAATAGTAGCGATATTACTTTGCTTTAGTAGCGGTTAGGTTCTATCGACTAATCTAGGCGCGGAGGGTAAAGGGCGGATAGGTAGGCGAGTAATAATAGGTAGGCGAATAGGTAAGTAAGTAAAGTAAGTAGTAGATAAAGACTCGTTCGAGCTTGTTATTAGTTTTAGGAGAAGAGGCTAGAGTAGTTAGCTACGCTATAGGATTTAGGTACTACGAACAGTTATATTACTTTAAGATTATTCGGCGTTACGCTCGAGCTATAAGGCCTTTAACTCCTCTTCCTCCTTCTGCTTCTTCCTACAATTAGCTTAACGCACGCGCTCGGCCTCGCGCTTTCTTACTTCCTATTCTACTTACGCCTAGATCTGGTCCGGTATCTAGGTAATAGGCGGCCGTCTTCGAGGCATACTAAGGCTTAGAGGCTAAGGGCATACATATAGCGGTGTATATAGTATTCTATTCTTATACTACAAATGCTTATACTACAAATGCTATAAGATTAGGAGTAATAGTATATATTAAAGGAAAAGTCTAGGTAGTCTAGGTAGAGAGTCTAGGCAGAGTAGAGCAAAGCGAGATAACGTAGGGATACTTAGGATAAGGTCCTAATAATTAGATGTTAAGAAGACGTAATAATACCTACCTAGTTACATATTATTTGATACCTAAGAGTAGTAGGCAGGAGGTAGTAGTCGAATTGTAGTAGTCGATTTTGTAGAATTAATTAGAGGCGTAGTAGAGAATGCGCCTATGTCCTCTAGCTAATAAGATTACGTCTTCGGACCGTATAAGCTTAGCGGACTAGGAAGAAGTGCGGAGTCCTTTTAGTAGGAGGAGAGTAGAATAGGAGGGTAGAGGAAACTATATATACTATCTCTCCTATTTTATAGAAAGACATAGCGAAAGTTAGAACATAATATAAAGATGCTCTACTAATTCTATTACATAATGTTTTATACGTATATAAGGGCAGACGGGAGTGTTATCTAGGAAAGTAGAGTAGGGAGAATAAAGTTTGAAGCTAGAACTAATTAGAGCTCTGTATAGATCCGTATAGAATCCCTTAGCTAATTAGACGACGGCTTAAGATGTACGAACAGCGGACCAATCAACTCTGCGCCTTTCTGTAGTACAATCGAGGCTAGCCCTAACCCCAAACGAGCCTATAGTAGGTAGTCTAAGGATTCGAGTAAAGTAAAGGTATTAACTTCTTAGAGACCTTCGTAGCTATTATTAAACTAATAAGTTCCTAATTTATATTTATAGTCGTAGTAATATATAGCTAGCATATCTATTAAATAGATATAAATATAGTATTCCTATATAGTAATATCGACTTAGATATCTTCGTTAAGCTTCTACTAGAATATTAAAAGTAGAGTAAGATATATAAACTTCGTAAGGTACTCTATAGATTAAAATAAGTACTAAGGATCTAGTATTAGATACTTACAAACATACTAAAGAAGTAAGGCTTTTATTATACTCGAACTATCTAGCGAGATATAAGAAGAACTAGACCTTTATATTAGTCTATATTAATTACCTACTTCTTATAGGACTAGATATTAACAAGATTAATATAGGAAAGAGTAGTTTAGCTAAGTAATTTAGTATAAAGAATATAGGAGAATACAAATTCTTTTTAGATATTACTATTAAGTAATCTAAAGGTAAAGTTAGGCTAATATTTATAGTATACTTAAGAGTAATAATAGAGAGGTTTAGTCTTCTCTCTACTAATCTAGTAGCTACTCTATATAAGTTAAAGGATTAGTAGGAGCTAACTCTAGAAAGATACGTTATATTAGTAAAAGAATAGTAAGAGAATTAATTAATAGTCGGGTTACTAATATATACTATACTTAGAATAAGACTAGATCTAGCCTTCTTAGTAGTCTATACTAGTCGATTCTACTTAGATCTATTAAAGAAGTATATAAATCGGATTGATTTATATATTCTAATATATGCTTAGAACTTTAGATACTAGATTATATTATTTACGCAAATATATAGAGACTCTTAGACAAAGTAATACTAAAACTTTTAAGGACTATTTAAATAGTAAGTTATTAGGAGGCTACATCTATACTATTAGTAGAATAGCTATTATTAAGAGATATAAAAAGTAGAGTATAGTTGCCTTATTAATAGCGGAAATAGAGTATTTACTTTTTACTATACTATAAAAGAAATAGTCTAGCTTAAGTAAATAGTATCTTTCTTTAGACTTGTAGATAATACTATATAGATCTTAGTAGATAACTATATAGTAATCTAGATAGCTAAAGACCCTAAGATATATAAGTAGATAAAGTATATATAAGTATAATTCTATTCTATATAAGAACTAGTCGATAATAAAACTATTAAGATTTAACTAACTCTAGAGTACTTTAATATAGGAGATATCTTTACGAAGATACTAGGCTAATAGACCTTTAAACGATATACTCGAAGTATAGGCATTTATAGACTAAGTAAAGAGTAATTAAGAAAAGTAAGAGATAATTATAATAAGATATTAACGTATATATTTATTAGTTACTTAGATATAAGTAGTAGTTACTCTTTTCCTTTAATTAGCTAAAAATATAAAGAAGGGTTTAATAAGAACTATAGGATAGAGTTCTATAATTAGTATTATTAGCGTTATAGTAATAGCTAAATATTAGTTAAGTAGGAGTATTAGAAGATTAGTTCTTATAGGAATAACTAATATTAGTTTATATAGGATATAAGTAGTTAGTATATCTATAGCTCTATTTTAATTAAGATTGTAGCTTATAATCTTTAATATAATAGGCTCTAGATTTACTAGCTCTAGATCTACTAGCTCTAGATCTGCTAGGTGCCGAGATTCTTAGTAGCTAACCCTAGATCTACTAGCCCGTCCTAAGTAGGAGTCTATAATAATCGTAGGAATAAGCTTTTATATTCGCGTACGTCGCTACCTCGATTATCTAGGCCTCTATCCTTATACTATTTGCCTTAGATATTATCTTAGAAGGGACTATATCGCTTATAAGATTTATAAACGCTAGTCCGACTATATATTAAATACTTCGATAGTTTAGCTATAGAGAAATTATTAGCGCATTTTAGATTATACGCTATTAGGAATAAGTAGCCTATATTAAAAGTCTAACTATAACGTTTTTTGCTTACCTAATTTAAAACTATTTATAAAGACTAAGAATCTAGACTACGAAATTTCTAGCTCTCTCGCGATAGTAAATATATAAATATAGCCTCCTCCCTACTACCTTATAAATATCTAGGCCTAAAAACTATAGATTGTCTACTAGTAATTAATAACGCGTATAATAAGGTCCGCTCTAAGCGTTATCTTTTCTCCTTAAGAGTAAACGCTAATATAAGGTCCTCTAGATAAATACTCCTATATACTATATCTTTATCTCCTCTTACGCTATCCTAATTATAGTAGAATATAATAACGACAAATAAATTACTAACTTGTTTATAGATCTTACGTAAAGTTTAATAGATCTTTTAATTAATACGAGGTTTGATTTAAAGAAGCGAAAGGGGACACTAGAGAGTAAGAGAGCGAGCTATATAGATAAGAGTAAAAAAAGAAAGTCTAGCGACGTAGACTAGATTAGAGTAGTTAGGGACTAAATATAATTCGTAGCGTAGTAGATTGAGATTAGGTTGATATAGTAGCTATTAGAGGTAGGTAGATATCTTAATCTATTAAAGACTTAGTAAGGCCTTAACTAGTACTAGTAGAAGTCGATCTAGCTATAGCGGAGCATCTTATTAGTTAGGTTAATAATAATTAATATATAATCCTAAGCTTTAATAATATAGTATTCTTCTAGGTAGAATAAGTTAATAGATAAGTCTAATATATAATTATACGTAGTAGTCTGTTTAGAATAGATAAAGACTTAAGGTATAGTAAATAGCTTATAGAAGGCGTATTATCTTTTAGAGAGTTTCGAAGATAGGCGGGTCTAAGTATTTATATAGAAGATAGAACGATAATAGTTTTTAGAGACGTAGACTACGAATTAATCTCCTAATAGCACCTTATAGACAAAGCTAACTTTCGTAGAAAAGTAGGCGAAGGCTAGATACGTATAAGATTTAGTAGTCTTCTAGTCGATAGTAGGAATAGTTAAGTATATAGTATAGTCTGTATATACTTATATAAAGATATAACGAGGTTATATTAACCTTTAATAGATATATATATATATATAATAGCCTTAGAAATCTTATAACTATAAAGGGTATTATTAAGATCGAAGGTAATTATATAACTTTAACCTATCTTAGCTAGTATAGGTATCTTCGTCTTCTAGACCTTTACTTCCTATACGCCTACATTTAATTATAATCTATAGATTATACTAATACCGTTATAGTATCTACTACCTCTAGCCGCGTTATTATTACTAGATACTACGTCGCCTTATTACTACTAGGCCTAGCCTTACTATCTATACTTCTAACGTAGGTCTAATAGCTTATCGAAGTTATATAGAGTACTATACGCGTCCTATTATAGTCTAAAGTCGTCTCTATTAATATACTAGTAATAGTAGGTATATAGCTAGTTATAGAAGTCTAGTTCTTATAGATATATAAGATAGCCTAGCTAATTAGAAGGGCGACGAAGATACTTACTATAGAGCTAATAAGGAATATTAGTACTAGAGATATATATATAAGATTAGTATGTAAGGAGGCAGATAGATAGAATTATAATCTTACTATCTCGAGGCGTAGCCCCGCGTATTTAGAGGCGTCGAGGAGGCTCCTATAGTACTATCTCGGCTTATAGTAGAGATATAGATTATATATACTATAGTATACTTCGAATACAATTTATTATTACTTCCCTATAATAAAGATTAGAGTAATATAAAGTAGTTAGTATACTAGAGGTAATAGAAGAAAGATAAGAAAGAGTTATAGAAGGGCGGACGCTAGTTAGTAGAGCGGTAGGGTATAGTTTAGTCCGTTTACTCTAGTTATATACCTCGACTAATTATTAATACTCTAAATATATAAGCTCTAGAATACTTTCGGCTATTTATTATATAATTACTAAGTATAACTACTACTAATTAAGTAAAGTTTTATAAGTTACGCGACTAGTTCCTTACTATTCCTATCTTTGTCTTAGCCTCTACTTCTTCTAGGTCGAGTAATAGTAACGTTATCTACTATATAATGTCTTAGATATTACGCCTTCTCTTCCTCGCTTCTAGCTAGAATCTTATAACTACTCGAAGGTAGCCTTATAAGGTAATAAGTAGGGATAAGAAGCTAAGTACTTATCGCCTCCTATCCTTGCTCTTATCTATAAATATTTAACTATCTTCGTAATTTTCTGCCTTTAGCTAGTATCTTTAAAACTTACTTCTACTTCGGATCTATTATATCTACTTATATTTAAATCTAGATATTAACTTCGACTTAATAATATTAATATAGCTATTAAGACCTTCGAGAACCTAATAGCCTCTATAGTTAAAGAGGGTAAGAATATCTACTAGTCTAATATACTAAAGATACTATTATTCGCTTCTCCGCTATAACTAGGCTCTATATATATAGTCTTAATAACTCTCTAATATACGAGCTTATAGTTAGAATTAGCTTTAACTCTATAGATAAAGAGGTCTATAAGATCCTAGTAGGTAAGCTTATTAGTTTTATTAAGGTATATACTACTATACCCTCCCTATCTAATACTTCTAATATCCTTAGAGTATAACATCTTAGCCTCTAGCTTTAAGCCTACCTTAACTACTACGAAGAAAGGCTCTAGCCTTCGTATAGCGCCCTATATTATCTAGTAGAAGCGTTATACTATAGAGTAGGCTTCTAATTACGCTACTACTAATCTCCTTAAGAACTACGACCTACCCGCCTTAGCTATAAAAGAGGATCTCGAAGTTAGTCTCGAAGTTAAGTTCCTATAGATTAGCTAGGCTATACTAATCGAGAGTATAATAGAGGATATATTCGCTAAGAAGGATAGGCTAGTTTTTCTACTAGCTAAGGCCTCTACTATAAACGCTATAAACGCTCCTTCGACTCCTTTTCTAACTATACTAGCTAATAATAACTATTCTCTCTCTACTCTAATAAGTTCTCGCTAGGCTCTCTCGAGCGCCTAAGTAATAGACTTTAGAGTCTAAATAGCGGCGCTCGCTAACTAGTAAGAAGCTCTTAATATTTAATAAGCTACCCTTATAGCTACTTAGGCCTAACTCGAAGCTAATAGCGCTACCTTTATAGCCTATAAAACTATGTTCTATACTACTAAGCCTAAGCGCTATTAGACGTCCTACCTAGACCCTCTACTAAATAATCTAAGCTACACTCTTAGCTATAATAACTCTAGTATACTTATATAGTATCTTAAGTATAATATAGTTAGTACGGCGGAGTAATTAGGCGAGTAGGCTATAGCGAGTTAGGAGGCTAAGACCGTAGTAGAGGATTTAGAGAAGATAATTAAGGGCCTAAGAGATAAGGTCGGCTAGGTCGATAAGTTAGAAGCTAAGAATAAGAGAATAAAGGCTAATTTAGAGACCTTAAAGAAGTAGATAGTTAGAGAGTACTAGGCGCTAGAGATAGCTAAGGTAGGTTTACTAAGTTTAGGTCGTTTTATATAGTTAAGTAAGTATCGCGATAGGAAGAAAGTAGAGTAGGTAAGGGAGATAGTACTTCCTTAAGTCTATAATAGGCTAAGGCTAAGGCTAAGGCTAAGGCTAAGGCTAAGGCTAAGGCTAAGGCTAAGGCTAAGGCTAAGGCTAAGGCTAAAGCTAAAGCTAAGGCTAGGGCATATAAATAGAGGTTAGTTTTTAGGAAGTCTCTCTTTTAGTAGAGTATTAATATAGATAATAGGCCTTAGCGTAGGCTTAATAAATAGTATTTTAATAAGTAGGACTTTATCGAATAGCGGGCGACAACACGACATAATATAATATAATATAGTAGAATATAATATAGTAGAATATAATGTAGTAGAATACAATATAATATAATATAATACGATATAATATAATATTTTTTCCTTCCTTTTTTTTATATATAAGACGAGCTTTCCTATATATAACGTAAAAATTATAATTACAATTCTAGAGATAGGACATCTTATTAAGTATTTAGATAGCGAATATAGAATACGAAGAAATATACTATATACCTTCTTCCTTCTTATCTATCTTATTCTCCTTTTTTCTTATCTTATACTCTTTAGTTGCTACTTCTATAGTATCTTCTCTATAATATCTCTTCTATAGCAACTCTTCTCTAGTATTATCTCTGCTATCTCTTCTACTATAACTCTTCTATATTATCTTATTACTAGTAACGCTTTACTAGTATCCCTTTTCTAGTAACTCCTCTCTACTATCTCGTCTCTACTACCTCTTCTATAGTACCTCTTCTCTATTATCTCTTCTCTACTACCTCTTCTATAGTACCCCTTCTCTATTATCTCTTCTCTACTATCTCTTCTACAACTAGGAGAATAGCTATTAGTAGCGTAGGCTAGATAATTAGGCTATAAACTATATCCTATAATCTTAGATTAAGTAGAAAAAACATAATAAACATCTATAGTTATTATAGCGGCAAAAAGTATAATATAAGTCTATAGTTATTATATAGGTACTAAAAAGTAGTAAGCTAGGTCTAGTAGATAATATAATAGGTAATATCTCTTCTATAGAATTACTCTACGAGATACTTCTATAGGACTCCTATAGGTGTCCTTTTAACTAGCTTACCTTAAGTTAAATATATTAATAGGTTGTTTATTCCTTCTATAAGTACTTATTTATAATACTCGATAGGATTCTTATAGACTTTACTAAGGTTATGTTTAGTCCGAGGCAATATAGAAATAGGTTAGGTTTAGTAGATCTAGAAGATAACTATAAGGTTTATAGACGTTCTATAGGTTTAGTAAGTAACTAGATAGCTAAGTTATACTTAATAAAGTCGACTCTTAGATAGCGCTTAAGCCTTTATACCTTAGACTATCTTCTTCTAAGGAACTCTAGATATAAGCAATATTATAGGTATATTAGGGTTCGATACTTATATTATAGTAGGATTAGTTATAAGTTTCGGGCGAGTATAAGGAAGACGTCGATTTGCTTTTATAGACTAGGAATACCTAATACTAAGACTATATCTAGGAAAAAGGACTAGAGGAATAGTCTATATTAAAAGGCTAGTAGATTTAATAGATATAGGCGTTTAACTATTATAGAGAGATAAGTAGGAGAGAGTAGGATAGCTCGAGGTTTAATATCTTATAGTAGTTATATAAGATTATTAGGTATAATAGGAGGATAGCTCGAGGCTATTCGTATTAGATTATAATAATAGCTGTAGGAGCTATTAGGAATCTAGAGACGTATAGTTTAGAAGTAGTATCTAAGTAGTATAGAGAGGAGAGAGAAAAGAGCTAAGTTTTAGTATAGAAGGATAGATTCTAGTATTATCGATAGCTTATACTTCTTAGGAGAAAAATATAGTTAGGAATAACTACTTTTAATAATACGTATTATAGTAGAGGCTTATAGGTAGCGAGTACCTTATAATATAGAAGATAATAGTATTACGTATAGCCTAAGGTAGCTTTATAACGACTATAAGGATTCGGGATACTTAAGTACTAGATTAATCTATATAGTATTACTAATAGCTTTAATACTCGAATACTTATAGATATTAATTAATGCGTAAGACTTATAACCTATTCTACTCGCGACGCTATATAGTTATATACCCTTAATAGAGGCGGGCAAAATAGATAGTTAGACTAATTCGACTAAAAAGATAGATAGAGGCATGCTCGCATTTTAGTATTCCTTCTAACTAATATAATTACTATACTAGCTTAATATAAATGCTCTATATAGATAGTAAGACAAGCTACTCTTGTTCTATCGCTAGAGATAAGACTAAAGCTATTATCGAACCTTATTAGTAGGCTATTAGTCGAAATGCCGACTCCGTTACTATATAAGAAACCTAGCAGATATAGCTATAGTAGCTAGAGTTGCCTTATTAGAGCCTATAGCTACCTCCTACTCTCTTAGTACGCTCGACGAAACTCTAAAAACATTCCTCTATACCCTCTACTACTCCTCCTAGCTCTACTTTAAAAGCTGTCTATAATCTCCTTATATAATACTCCTCTATCCTAGTATCTATATAACTACGCCTACTAAAACCTATCTACTTCCTACTCTAGCCCTTCGTCTATCGATTCGAACCTAGGGTAGTACTAGTAGGAGAAGAAGTAGTAGTAGGTTCCTAGCTCTAAAACCCCTTCCTACCTAGCTATACTCTAAAGATATAAGAGCGTATATAAGTTTTGTCTAGAAAGTCTAGTATCTAAATAAAGACCTTATAGCCTACCTCTCCGCTATCTCTACCTACTTTATCGCTATTTCCTCCTACTTTACTATCTTTTAGCGCCTAGCGGCGAAAGTCTTCGAGGTAGCTAAACCTAGTAGAGAGGATTATAGTATTAGTTATACTAAAGCTAGAGATTTCGAGGTAGTAAGTTAGGAACGCGAGGTCGCGAGCTATAGAGCTATTAGAGTTAAGCGCTAGTATTACGTTAAGAGAGTATAGGAGTATAGGGCGCTACTAGAGTTAGGTTTAATTAGTATTTATTATAGGTATAGTAGAGGTAAAAGTAATATTATAGGCTAGGTACGTATAGAAGTAAGCGAGCTAAGTATCTTTAATTATATTAGCTAGCTTGCCTTCGCTACTTATAGCGCTATAAGTAAATACTACTAGAAGCGGCGATAGTAGCGACACCTTATTCTATCTGCTAGAATATCTAACTATATACTCTTAGAGTATTATATACCTCCTCCTAACTACCTAGCCCCTAACTATAGCTAATAAAACTATAACTATAGTAGTAGACTCCTACTATTACTTCTCTTACTCCCTCCTCTTTATAGGCTCTACCTTAGCTTTTATAAAGCTATAAATTGCTCTTGCGTTATATAGGACCTCTATATCTACTTCTATTAGGCTATTAAAAGAAAGGAGCTACTAGGTTATAAAGCGCTAGAGGTAGGTATAGGCTTTTTAAGCGTTAGAGGCGTCGCGAGTAAGAGTTAAAGAAGTAAGGGAGGTAAATAGATAGGATATTATAATAGTAGGGCGGTATTAGATATAGTATTAAATATAGTAGATATTACGTAGGTAGTAGTAAAGCTAGATAGGAGGTAGGGCTATCTTTATTACTTTCTTACGCTATAGGATAAATAGAAGTAAGATAGCGAGCTAGGTAAGAAGAGGATAGTAATAGAGATACGTTAGTAGCCTATAGATAAGTTACTATAGTAGTAAATATATAGGAATATAATACTATGCTACTTATATCTAGATATTAGAACTATATCTTAAAGATCTATCTTAACGCGTCTAGCGCCTAAATTATATATAGGTAGGAGTAGAGTCTCTATCTATTATAGATATATAAGAGGCCTAGGGATAACGCTATAATTATATATAAAGCTAAATTACAATAGATAGATTAGAATATATAACGAGCTATAGAATAAAGATTATAATAAACTTAATACTACTATATTAAAGTACTCCTATTAATATCTTAATAGTAACATATCTATATCTATATCTATATCTATATCTTTCTTCTCCTCCTCCTAGATATACTCTCTACCTAGGCTAGCTATATAATCGATCTCTAGTAGCATAATACTAACTTAGCTCCGAATATAATAATAAAACTAACAAAGCTTATACTTGTCTTCTCTCTATCTAACCTACTATAGAAACTCTTACTCCTACGCCTATACCTTCTATACTATTACTACTACTACTATAACCCTATTCCTAACCTACTATACCTCTACTTAGGACCTTATTACTACTAAATACACTCTACTTAGCGCTATCTACTATACTAAAGCTATAACTACGCTAGCTAGTAGCGCTATATTATATATAAATATAGATAGCAGATACTACTTTTAGTATATAGTAGCTATTACTAATATAGATAGTATAGTAGATAGGAAGAGATAGGTAAGATGCTAGTATACTATAATACTACTAGAGATATATAATATCTATATAATATACTATATATAGAGATATAATAGTCGAGATAGAAGAATATCCTATATAATTATACCTATATCGCCTACCTAACGCTACTACGTCTTATCTCTTATAGCTATAGCGGCTAGGACAACTAGTACTAGTTTTGTCTCTATACTCCTCTCTATAACTATATAGCGCGAACTCTACCTCTTATTCGACTCTATCTCTATAACGCCTTCTCTACCTATAACTAAGCTATTTACTATCTCTAATAGCGCCTTATATAATTCGATGCCCTTTATAGTAAAAATATCTAGTATCTCTATAATACTATAGGCGCTCCTCTAGACAAAGTAGAAGATTTAGAGTATATAATCTATAGAAAGGTAGTCTAAGTCGCGTAGGTAAGGAGAAAGTAGAAGAGAGGCGGATAGCCTACTATATAAAGCTAATATAGTAACGCGAAGGGCGTTAGTAGTAGTAGGAGAGAGAAGTAGAGGGGTCTAGTTAGATTACTAGGATATAGTAGCGCTCTCTCTACGTCCTCCTAGCTCGCTAGTAGTAGGTAAGCGCTATTATAGCAAGCTACTCTCTTCGACTTCCTCGCGCTTGTTAATAGTAAAAGGTCCGCTATCTTCTAAAGCTTTAGGTGCTTTAGGTACGTCTAAGCTAGTAGTATTATCCTAAGTCTCGTCTTATCGCTCTTTACCTAATAATAGTAGTAATATAGTATTCCTATCCTCTATAGTATTCCTATCCTCTACTATATTATTTATAGAAGAAGCTCTCTACAATTCTATTATAACGCTATTCTTAGTATCCTAATTCTTAGGAAAGTGCACTTCTACCTCCTCCTCTTACTCCTCCTCTTCTTCTAGCTACTTAGAGGTTAGATACAGCTCTTCGCGTTATTATAGCTTCTTTATCTATAATAATTCCCTTTATTTTCTTTAACGTATCTCCTCCTCCTCTTCCTATTATTTTTTCTCGCGAGAATAAATAATAGCTACTTTGTCTATAACAAAGTAGGGATATACTATCTACCTCTAGAGTAGGCAGACTAATATTTATAAGCGAGATAGTAGACAGATTAATAGATTAATAGAATAATAGAGGATTGATAGATTTATAGATTAATAGATTAATCGATTAATAGGTTGCTAGATTGACGGATTAATAGATTAATAGATTAATAGATTAATAGATTGACGGATTAATAGATAGATTAATAGATTAATAGATTAACAGATTAATAGATTAATAGATTGATAGATTTATAGATAGATAGATTAATAGATTAATAGATTAATAGATAGATAGATTAATAGATAGATAGGTTAAGTTCTATAAGTATTACTATATTTATTTATAGGGTAGGAGTATATTAGCGACTTTCCTAGCTTAAGCTTAGAAGCGTCTACCGCGTATTTTAAGTACGCTAATCTTACTAATTCTATAATAGATATATAGGGAATATAGAACGTAGAAAAATTCTAATAAGCTACTAGTACTCTTCTATTATTATTAGAGATAATAATATATTAACAACTACTCTAATCGATATATACGCTTACTCTACTTCCTACGAGCTAGACTAGATCGTAGTATTATTATTACTACCTTATAATTCGCGTTACCTTAACTAAGTTAAGAAGTCCTTTCGAAATATACCTATATATATAGCCTACGCGTAGCTCTATCTACAATTAATAGTAGTAGGGTAGGAGTTGTATCGTAGCTAATATTACGCTATACTATACTATACTACGCTATATAAACTAATATCGACATTACTTTAATATTGTTTGTACTTCTCTATATACTAGTATTAGATATATAGATATCTCTTACCCCGACCTACTAGCTATACTCCCTTTTTAGAGGTAGATAACTATCTTATCTCTATAACGAATCTCTATAGACTTCTTTTAGTCTACGCTCTTCTTCTACCTTCCTAACTAGAAATCGACTCGTAGACTACTAGCTCTACCTTATTTGTACCTATTTATACTTCTACTTAGTTTGTTTTATTATCCGACCTACTAGCTATAGCGCTATACGCTCTTAGACCTAAGCTCTATATTCCTTTATAGATGTTACTACTCGATTCTTAGTAGGCTTTCTTCTATCTAATAGTTAGAAGTACGTAGTTATAGGCGTAATAGAAGTATAGTTAGTCTAGACTTACTTTATAAGCTTCTTATCTACTCTATTAGGACTACTACCTCTACTAGGATTATTATATCGAGGCCTCTATCTTTAATGTCTTATAGGCATATACTTTTACTATTCGATTCTCTCTTACTATAGTAACCTAGAGTAATAGAATGCCTAAGGTATAAATATTAATATACTAAGACTAACTACGAATCGATCTATCTTACTATCCTCTTAGAGTACTAGTCGATCGCGTAATTAATAGCTATAAGAGTATTACCTAGATAACAGACTATAGGATATAAGTATATCTCTTCCTACTCTCGCCTCTAGCTAGCTCTTAGATATTCGAAATCCTTCTATAGATATATCTTACTCCTTTACTAACTAATTATATAACTAATTACTACGTAGTTTCTCCTCTATATTCTAGAGGGCGAGTAGTAGAGAGGTATTAGATATATCTAAGATACTTACGCGAATCCTCTTATTATACCTCCCTTATATTTAATAATAAGGACTTCCTAACTACTAACTACTAACTATAGGTTTTTACTTAGGTAATAGCTAATATAGAATAAGTATATACAATTCCTAGTTACTAGCGTTATATAGTATATAGATAGCTTAGAGGTACTCGCGCTACTTATCTTATACTCTTCTAATAATTAATAATATATTACTTTATTACTTCCTAACTACTAACTATACGCTATATAGTTTTTACTTTACCTATAGAGTTACGTATAGAATAGGTAAGTATAATAGTATACTATATAGATTATCTAAGACTTTACTAATAAATAGTAGGTATTATATTTTAATACTACCGAACGATTAACTACTATGTTCCTATATTACTTGCTCGCGTAAGGTCCTATAGTATAAATAGAATACTAGATTCTAATATCTCGTTTCTATATATATTCTAGATAAAGGCAAAATCTATCCTTTATTTCTACTTTATCCCTATCTCCTATTCCCTTCTTATTCCTTACTATTAAAGTCGTAGGTAATAGCTCTAAAGACTCCTCTTACTAAGAAGGGGAAAGCCTAGTATATCTACTACAACTATAAGCGTAGGTTTATCTTCTCCTCTCTACTCTACCCTACTAACTCCTTTCCTTATTCTACTAATATAGTAACTAGATACGAAGACGCTCTTACTACGATTCTATACTATTTCTTCCTATCCCTACGCTTACTAGATAAGAAGTATAAGATACTAGTTAAGGCGCCTAGGTTTTTTTAGGTCTTATAGCTCTCTTATAGAGGTATTTTAAATACTTACTACGTAGTTCGACTAGAAGGTAAGTAAGATTAAGGTAGGAGAGAGTTATATAGTTTTTATTATATAGTAGTAGTAGTAAGTACTTAAAAAGCGTATAGAGGTAATATATAGCTCTAGTAGTATAAGAGATAGGTTTGTAGATAGGTTCGATAGAGCGGCGAATAGGAAGAGAGTAGTTATTAATCTTACTAGCCTAGATAGGTTACTAGTTATAAGTAATAGTATAGGTACTAAGTATTCTATAGTATCTCCTATAATAAGGAGTACTTTTATTAGCTCTTCGGGCTTAAATAATATAGGCTCCTTTAATATTAATAGGATAGATCCTACGACTCCTCTAGTAGACTCTATAGGCTATAGTCTTATTAGTAGTTTAGGCTCTAGCTCGAAGACTAGGGTTTAGGGTTAATAAGTAGTTAGCTACGAATTATATAACATATAATAGACGTATTAGTAACATAACTTATAATTAATAACATAGCGTAGCTTTTATAATAAGATAAGTTTACGTATCTAAGGTTTAAGAGAGTATAACTAGGTTTCTTTACTTTTACTATAGGGTAATAGGATATATAACTAACAGACTACTTAATAGACTTACGACTCTATAGATATACTTATATATAGACGAGCGATTTTATAGACAAGTAGATTCTAGACAAAATAAATAATAACGAATAACTTAACTAACGAATAACTCTAATCCTAATCCTAACCCTAAACCCTAAAAACCCTAGCTAACTATAAGTTAAACTAGATAAGCGAGAGAATTAAAGCTCTAACCTATTAGTATCTTACTAATTAGGTCTTCTTCCTCTAGTCCTACTAGTATACCTAGATTCTACCTATAATTAAGGAAGAGTCTTTATTAAGTAAAAGGTCTGCTACTCTACTAAGATAAGCTCTAGTCTCTATACCTAATATAGCCTTCTAGGGTATAAGCCTTAGTTAGAGACGTTAGAGCTCTAACGTTCCTAGTTAGAGGCGTTAGAGTACTAAGATTCGAGGCGTTAGTCGCTTAGAGAGACCTAGGAGGAAAGACGAGAGTAGGAGATTATAGTAACTCTTTTCCTTCTAACTCGTCGTCGACCTTCTCGACTAGATGTCTATATAACTAGAACGAGTCTAATCCTCTTATATAGGAGTCCGAGAAGTTAGCCTATAAAAAGTATATAAAGTAGTATCTATTCTTCCTCTATTCTAGATAACTATAACATTCTACTTCCTACTAAGCGCTCGCCTTCTAAATATTAGCTATCTCCTAATATTAGCCTAGGCGCCTCTAGAGTTTAGTAGTACTTAGGTATTATTTATTAGAGTCTATATTATACTTATATAAGCCCTCTTATAATTATATAGAGACATCCTATAAATCTACTCTATAGTATTACTAAGGTAGATAGAGTAAGAGCTTAGTAAAAGTTCTATAATTAGTAATAGTTTTACTAGGAGATTACTAAAATGCCTAATAAGAGGATTAGTAGCAAAGTTTTTAAGTTACTTAACGTAGGTCTATCTTAAGCTAGTTATTAAAGTAGTTAGAGTAGTAGTTAGAGTACTAATCGTAGGGCTTATAGTAGTTATAGTATTTATTATAGGTCTAGAAGAGGCCGCTAGTAGTATAAGTATTCTAGTAGGAATTTGCGAGTTTCTAGTAACAAACGAGATTACCTAAGGTAGTAGGTTAGTCTAGTAGTATATTATAGTACTACCCCCTAGTAGTAGCTATAATTATAGAAATAGAAAGAAAAGTAAAACTTAAAGATTACTTTCTTAGCTAAAGCTACTCTACTACCTTCTTAAATTAGAGTCCTAGTTTTAGTTTCGTTAGGCTATTAGTAATTATATTAGAGGTCTTAATATAGCTAATAGAGATAATACTCTTCTTATAGAGGTCTCTCTAATAATAGTAGGCTACGTCGATATACTTTAATCTCTTACTAGTATATATATCCTTCGTAAGAGTAATTACTACTTAGTTATCTTCTTATAGCTATATTATTAGTAATCCTATAACAAATTTTATCTCCTTCTTAATATATAGGCTCTAACCGATATATCTTTATATCTTTATATCTCGAAGGATCTAATAGAGAAACTATAACTTTTTTATATACCTCGCTATTACTATATACTCTACTTCTATTATCGAGCCTACTATTAAGTTTTGCTTCTTACTAGCCTACGACACTAGTCCTCTAGTAAGTATAAATATATTCTCTAGTACTAAGATATAGTCTAACTTATCTATTATATAGTCTAAGTTAGAATACCCTATAAGTATATCTTATACCTTCGTATTATATATAATTCTAAGGTCCTTTTATAAGCGTATATACCTCCTAAGCTTCTTTAGAGCCTACTAGTAATTTTTAGCTAGATCTAATATATACTAGCTTAGCCTTCTAAGTGCGAATATAATATTAGGTCTAGTTAGAACGCCTATATATATCTAGCTACTAATAGCTTGTTAGTATTCTTTCTTATCTACTCTAATATTATTCGGTCCTAGTACTCTAATCGCGTTATAGCTATCTAGAGGTAATTAGGTTAGGGAGATACTCTCTACTAATATTATAAGCTTATCTAGTACCTTTTCGATATAGTATATCTAGTCTAAGCGTAAAGTACTAGCTTTTCGGTCTCTAACGATCTTAATATTTAGAAGGTAGTTTGCTTCGCCTAGGTCCTTAATTTTAAAGAATATTACAAACTTCTTCTTAAACTAATCTATATTAGTTATACTTTCCGCTCCTATTATAATATTGTCTATAAATACTAGAACTATTAGCTTCTAGGTAGAATAGACAAAGAGGTAAGAATTAGCTCTATTCTAAATAAACCTAGTCTTCTCGATCTTTCCTTTATAGAGTTAGTACTAGTCTCGGGCTATTTATTTTAGGCTATATAAGCTCTTCTCTAGCTTAAGCACCTCGCCTAGGTTAACTCTAACTCTAGGTAGAGTATATATTAGAATAAGTTCCTTTAGGACTATCTCTATAAAAGTATTATTAACGTTAACCTAGTATAGCTCCTAGTTGTTTATATATACTATAGCTATAAAGAGGCGAATAGTATTATATCTAACTATTAGGGCGAATATATCTTAAAGTCTATCCTAAGTACCTAGCTAAATCCTCTAGTAATAAGTAGAGCCTTAAACTTATTAACTAGTCTATTAGTATTATATTTTATATCGAAGACCTATTATAATATAATTAGATTAGCCTCTACTAGTACAACTATAGCCTTATAGGTTAGGTTACCTTCTAACGCTATTATTTCCACCTATATAGCTTCTAGCTATAGGTATCTCTACTTCTTATTAGAGACTACCTAATTGTATATCTTTAAGATAGATATCTTCTCTTATAGTTATTTTCTAGCTCCTATTACCGCTACGCTATATTCCTCTACGTCTACTATAAATCTAAACTAGCTATCCCTATACTAATAGAGCTCTTCTTCTACGTTTATACTTAATATTATATTATAGATAGTAATAAAGCTATTAATTATCTCTATAGCCCTCTTTAACTTATCCTACCTCCCTTTGTTACTCTAATTACAACTTCTCTTACTAGTTATCTTACTTAACTATCTTAGTAGGCCTCTATCTACTCTAACTTTCTCTAACCTATCCGACGCTATTCTTATCCTCTTACCTAATACTAGAGTAGGAGGTATAGGTAGAGCTACTAGCTCTTACTCTAGCTAGACCTACTCTAACTAGCCCTACTCCTTCTCTTATTACTCTAACTTCTTTAGCTTATCGTTAGAGTTAAAGTTATATCTCTTAACGCTCGTATTAGGTTTTAGTAGCTATAGTAGTTAGATATATATCGCGACCCTACGTATTATAGTTAGGCTTAGTAGTATTAGGTTCGGCGGTAATAGGCGTATTAGGTTCGGATTAGGTAGGTTCGGATTAGGCTTTAGTAGGCGCCTAACTAGCTTTCGCGCTAATATATAACTACTCTAATCCTTTAGAGTAAAGCTAAGTTTGATATTACCTCTCTTACTTTCTTCGAAGAATTTAATAGATCCTATAGCGATTAACTACCTTAAATTAGGTGTCTAGACCTTCTATATCTTTATAGTACTCTTAATATACCTAATAAGAATTCTTTTATATCCTCGATTTATTACCTTATCCTTCTACGAGTCCTTAGGTATCGACTTTAGATTAATATACAAAACAACCTAGTACTCTTAAACGCGTATATATTTAACTAATAGTCGTTTCTCTAACTAAGCCTCTTCTAGCGTTAGTAAGAGATTATTAATCTTAACTAGGTATAGGTTATAGACATATTAGCTTATAGTTAGAGCTTCTAGCTAGAACTTAATTAGAAGCCTAGCGTCTTCTATTATTACTCTAACTACCTATTTAGTATCCCTAATATACTTCTTAGTAATACTATTCGCTCTAGAGTCGTACGCTTTAGTTAGGTTAAGCTCTATACTATATTCTAACTCCTATTCCCTTAGAATAGATAGGAGTTTACCTATATTATCCCTTCTTACTACCTTAGGCTTTTAGCTATTAGTCTAAAGCTCGACCTTCTTTTACTAACGTCGAAGTACCTTAGCTAAGTCCGACTTCTTCTTAAAGGAATACGCCTATACTTTTCGCGAGTAATTGTCGAGGATAATAAGGAAGTACCTATACTCTTCCCTTAATAGTAGTAAGGGACTATAGATATTAAGGAAGATAAGTTTAAGGATCTAATACTTTTAGTTAGTTACCTTTCTCTACTTCCTCCTTATATTAGTAATTCTATATATCTTATAGCTAAAGCTATTAACGATAGGTACTAGGCTCTTTAGCGTAGTAACCTTATAAAGGGATCTTAGCTTAGATATACTATAGTATAAGAAGCGATAATACTAGAGATTATAGAGTTTATATGCGGCTTAGTTAGAGTTATCTATATCTACTATTAGAGTAAGAAGAGACTCTACTATATTCTCTACTTCGTTAGTCTAAGGGACTAGGGTACTATAGACTTTCTAGAATTAATAGATACTATAGTAAGAATAATATTTAAGAACTAGATCGATATTCGAGTTTACTATATAGAACATATTAGGAAGCTTTTAACTAAGATTAGAGTAATACCTAGGTTTAGAATATAAAGCGTAGATACTATAAGACTTCTCCTAAATATATTAGAGACTTCTATTATACCTCTATGTCTACTCTCTAAGAAGCTATCCCCGACCTTTATTCTTCTTAGACTAGTTAGGTTTCGGCTCCTAAAGAGATTCTTATTATTATATATATAGGCTAATACGCTAGAGTTAAGAAGAATCGTACCTAGTAGAAGCTTATCTTTATAATTAGCCGTAGCTTCTACTAACTCGTACTTATCTTTACTCTTATTATTAGAGAAGTTCGAGCTCCTAGAGGAACTCGAGCACTCTAAATTAGAGTCGCTAGATAATAATACGCTAGCTTCGGCTATATATACCTTACTCTTTTTATACTTCCGCTTATCCTTATTCTTATTAGAGTGCTTCTTATCCTTCTTACCTAGTTGCGACTTACTTTAACTAGACCTGTTCTTCGCCTTCTTAAGTGCCTTAATCTTTTATCTTAGAGTCTTTAAAATAGTTATATTTGCTTTTCTTAGGTACTATAGGCTAGATCTATTCTTATTCTTCTTCTCCTTTAGTATCTTTTAGTACTCTAATAGGCTTAGGTACTTAGGAACAAGATATTTAGATAAGCTATAAAGATAGTACGACCTAGCTCTTCTAGCCTCTATACTTATTATATAGTTAGAGCCTTATATCTAGGCTTCTTCTTCGAATAAGATATATATAATCTTTACGCTATCCTTTATACCTATTAGGCCGATTATCTATCTAAGATCGTAGTATTACTCTAGTAATACGTTTAGTAACTACTAGACTACTCTATTATATAAGTATAAGATCTTTATATCTAGCTCGATACTAATAATCTTATATAAGAGGCTCGATAGAGTTATAAAGATATTATCGATTATTATGTCCTTATCTATCTTATAGGTCGTATACTATTACTAGTATACTCTCGACAAAGTTAGAAGGTTCTTAGTATACTTTATATTTAGGAGGGCCTATACGTCTATATATTAAATTGAGATCTAATACTTAGAAGAGATCTAATACTCTAGTAGGTAATAGATTTACGTATAAGGAAGTAGCTACTAGAGGAATATAATATATTAGGAAAGAATTGTACCTTAGTATAGATAGAGAAGTAAACTATATATTATGTTCCTTAGAGAAGAAAGGCTATCTCTTCTCTCTCCTCTTTAAATACTCCTACTCGCGCTAAGCTTATAGGGAACTTAGTTAGAGGACTCGTAAGTTATATTCTAGTATAACTCTCCTTACTCTAACTTCGCTAGGTAGGTATAAGACTACTCTCTACTCTTTTTTAATACTCCTACTTAGACATATGCTATCTATAGCTCCTACTAACCCTAAGTAACTCCTACTAGCTTCTAATCCTACTCTAGGGTCTTCTCGATATAATATGCCCCTTTGTCCTTCTAAGAGAAGGTGCCTCTTTGTCTTTATAATAGAGAATTATAAATTAGAGGATATTTAGCTCTAGTATATAAATAAAGTCGTAGGTTAGAGTATACTTACTCTTTACTTACGCTAGCCTATTTATTAGTCTATATAAATGTCTTGTTTTTATATATATTAGTTTATATACTAGCGTATATAAATACCTTATCTCTATAGGTAGGTCCGATTCTATATAAAGTTATCGACCCTCCCTCTCTTTCTTAATATACTTCTTTAGTTATTACTCTCTAACATTCTTATACTTCTCTAATACCTTAGTATAGCGTAATAGCGAGGTGTTCTACTAATTCGATTAGATATAACTTTACTCGATAAGAAGCTTAGGTAGCTTGTTACTCTAAGCTCTAATACTATAAGACATCTAACTCTTAGTTATACCTAGCTCTAGGCATATATTTGATTCTTCTATAAGGTATACTATACTAGTTAGTTCTCTAAGATCCTTTTAGTATTTAAGGGTAATACGACTTAGTTTTATATTACCTATCTAGGCTAGGTATTTCCTAATAATCTAGGCTTATAAGAATATAACCTAAATATACCGACTAGTATAATACCTATTATAGCGGGTCTTATAATAGCTAGTACTACCTAGACTATAAACTAGGTCTAGTGTACTATAAAGTCGGGAGGCTAGTATATTAGTCTATACGCTCTTTATTACTCTAACCCTAAGAATCCCTATCTTAAGGGTTCTTATACAAACTACTTTAGGAAGAACTAAAAGAAGTACTACTTGCTTTATACTAGATTAGTAGATAAGAATCCCTTAGGTTAGAGTAGTACTTCGAGTTAGAGTAGTCTATTAGGCCTAGCTTAGAGTAGCCTATTAGCCCGAGCTTAGGTAGGTAGCTATAACCTCCGCTCTTACCTCTCTACTTCCTAGCCTATTAATCCGACTCTCTAAGCTCTAGCTTATTAGAGCCTAGGTTAGAGTCCTAGTATAGGCCTATAGCGTTAGAAGGACGAGGATCGTCGTTAGAGGGATCTAGATTATTACTAGATAGCCCTAGATAAGTACTAGGAGGGCGAATACTATAGGTTACTTACTTATCTTATAGATTATTACGATAAGGCCTTCCCTAAGCCCTATACTAATTAGGAGGCTAGAGACCTCTTTACTATATAGTTTAACGAGACTCTATAGCTAGATAGGCGTATTCTAGTTAGGACTAAGCTAACACGATTTACCTAGAGTAATCTTATCTACTATAGGATCTTAGTCTATCTCTAGGAGGCTAAGTTTGCCTAGTATAAACAAAGCGTTATTAGGAGGCCTCTAACTCTTATAGATTAGGTAACTAACTATAAGTTAACTTAGATAGGTAAGAAGATTAAGGCTCTAACCTATTAGTACCTTACTAATTAGGCCTTCCTCTCCTAGCCCTACTAGCGTACCTCGATTTTGCCTATAATTAAGGAGGAGTCCCTATTAAGCGAGAGGTCTATTACTCTACTTAGGTAAGCTCTAGTCCCTATTCCTACTATAGCTCTTTAGGGTATAAACCTTAGTTAGAGATATTAGGGCTCTAATAGTTCTAGTTAGAGGCGTTAGAGTACTAAGATTCTTAGTTAGAGGTATTAGTCGCTTAGAGAGGCCTAGGAGAAAAGATATAAGTATATAATCCTAAGGACTCTTTCTCTTCTAACTTATTATTAGCCTTCTAGGCTAGATGTCTATATAACTAGTATAAGTCTAATTCTCTTAGGTAGGAGTCTAAGAGGTTAGCCTATTAGGAGTATATAGAGTAGTACTTATTCGCCTCTAACTCTAGACGACTATAATATTCTACTTCCTACTAAGCGCTCGCCTTCTAAATATTAGCTATCTTCTAATACTAGCCTAGGCGCCTTTAGGACTAAGCGGCACTTAGTTATTATTCGTTAAGGTCTATTTCCTACTTGTCCGAGCCTTCGTGTTATTATACTAAGACTTCCTAAGAACCTACTTTATAGTATTCCTAAGGTAGGTCGAATAAGAGCCTAATAGGAGTTCTACGATTAGTAGCGGTTTTACTAGGAGATTACTAAGACGCCTAATAAGAGGATTAGTAGCGAGGTTTCTAAGTAGCCTAATATAGGTTTGTCCCTAGCTAGTCGTCGTAGTAGTTAGAGTAGTAGTTAGAGTACTCGTCGTAGGTCTAAGGCTAGCCGCTAGTAGTATAGGCATTCTAATAGAGATTTAGGAGTTCCTAGTAATAAACGAGAGTACCTAAGGTAGTAGGTTAGTCTAGTAGTATATTATAGTACTACTCCCTAGTAGTAGCTATAATTGTAGAAATAGAAAGGAAATTAAAGTAAAAAGATTACTTCCTTAGCTAAAGCTACTCTACTACCTTCTCGAATTAGGGCCCTAGTTTTAGTTTCGTTAGGCTATTAGTAATTATGTTAGAGGTCTTAATATAGGTAATAGAGATAATACCCTTCTTATAGAGGTCTCTCTAATAATAGTAGGCTACGTCGATATACTTTAACCTCTCGCTCGCGTATATATCCTTCGTAAGGATAATTACTACTTAGTTGTCTTCTCGTAGCTATACTATTAGTAATCCTATAGCGAACTTTATCTCCTCCTTAATATATAGGCTCTAACTAATATATCTTTATATTTTTATATTTCGAAGGATCTAATAGAGGAACTACGACTACTTTATATACCTTGCTATTACTATATACCCTACCTCTATTATCGAGCCTACTACTAACTTTTGCTTCTTACTAGTCTAAGATACTAGTCCTCTAGTAAGTATAAATATATTCCCTAGTACTAAGATATAGTCTAACTTGTCTATTATATAGTTAGAGTTAAAGTACCCTATAAGTATATCTTATGCCTTCGTATTATATATAATCCTAAGGTCCTTTAATAAGCGTATATACCTTCCTAGCTTCTTTAGAGCCTACTAGTAGTATTTAGCTAGGTCGGATATATACTAGTTTAGCCTTCTAAGCGCGAATATAATATTAGGCTAGGTTAGGACGCCTATATACATCTAGCTACTAATAGCCTCTTAGTATTCCTTCTTGTCTACTCTAATATTATTAGGTCCTAATACTCTAATCGCGTCGTAGCTATATAGAGATAATTAGGTTAGTAAAGCACTCTCTACTAATATTATAAGCTTGTCTAGTATCTTTTCGATATAGTATATCTAGTCTAAGCGTAGAGTACCTACTTTTTAGTCTCTAATAATCTTAATATTTAGAAGGTAGTTCGCTTCTCCTAGATCCTTAATCTTAAAGAATATTGCGAACTTCTTCTTAAACTAGTCTATATTAGTTATACTTTCCGCCCCTATTATAATGTCGTCTATATATACTAGGACTATTATCCTCTAGGTAGAGTAGACAAAGAGGTAGGGATTAGCTCTACTCTAAATAAACCTAATCTTCTTAATCTTCTCTTTATAGGGTTAGTACTAGTCTTAGGCTGCTTACTTTAGGCTATATAAGCTCTTCTTTAGCTTAAGTACCTCGCCTAAGTTAACTCTAACCCTAGGTAGAGTACGTATTAGAATAACTTCTTTTAGGACTAACTCTATAAAAGCGTTATTAATATCTACCTAGTATAGCTCCTAATTATTTATATATACTATAGCTATAAAGAGGCGAATAGTATTATATCTAACTATTAGAGTAAATATATTCTTAAAGTTAACTCTAAGTACCTACCTAAATCCTCTAGTAATAAGTCGAGCTTTAAACTTATTAACCGATCTATTAGTATTATATTTTATATCGAAGACCTATTTCGACGTAATTAGATTAGCTCCTACTAGTACGACTATAGCCTTATAGGTTAGGTTGCCTTCTAACGCTATAGTTTCTACCTATATAGCTTCTAGCTATAGGTGTCCCTACTTCTTATTATAGACTACCTACTCGTATATCTTCGAGATAAGTATCTTCTCTAATAGTTGTATTCTAGCTCCTACTACTACTAGGCTACATTCCTCTATATCTGCTATAAACCTAAACTAGCTGTCCTTATACTAGTAGAGCTCTTCTTCTACATTTATGCCTAATATCGCATTATAAATTATAATAAAGCTATTAATCGTCTCTATAGCTCTCTTTAACTTATACTACCTCCTTTTGTCTCCCTAATTAAAACTTCTCTTACTAGTTACCTTATATAACTACTTTAGTAGGCCTCTATCTACTCTAACTTCTTCTAACCTATCTAATACTAGCTTTATCCTCTTATCTAGTACTAGGGTAAGAGGCGTAGGTAGGGCTACTAGCCCTTAGTCTACTAGCTCCTACTCTAGCTAGACCTAGTCTAACTAGCCCTACTCCTTCTCCTATTACTCTAACTTCTCTAGCTCGTTATTAGAGTCTAGGTTGTATCTCTTAACGCTTATATCTAGTTTTAGTAGCTAGGATAGTTAGATATATATTATAACTCTATATATTATAATTAGGTTTAGCGGCTTCGGGTTTAGATTAGGCTTTAGTAATAGGCGTATTATATTCTAATTAGGCTTTAGTAGGCGCCTAACTAGCCTTTACGTTAGTATAAAACTACTCTAATTCTTCGGAGTAAAGCTAAGTTCGAGATTACCTCCCTTACTTTTCTTAAAGAATTTAATAGACCCTATCGCGATTACCTGCTCCAAATTAGGTAACTAGACCTTCTATATCTTTATAGTATCTTTAATATAATTAACAAACACTCTCTTATATCCCTAATTTATTAGCTTGTCCTTCCGCGAATCCTTTAGTATCGACTTCGAGTTAATATACGAAACTACTTAGTACCTCTAGATGTAGATATAGTCGACTAACAGTCGTTTCTCTAACTAGGCCTCCTCTAGCGTTAGTAAGAGATTATCGATCTTTACTAGGCATAGGTTATAGACATATTAGCTTATAGTTAGAGCCTCTAGCTAGAACTTAATTAGGAGCCTAGCGTCTTCTATTATCGCTCTAACTACCTATTTAGTATCGCCGATATGTTTTTTAGTAATTCTATTTGCCCTAGAGTTATACGCTTTAGTTAGGTTAAGCTCTATTCTATATTCTAACTCCTATTCCTTTAGGACAGATAGGAGTTTACTTGTATTATTACTTTATACTACCTTAGGCTTTAAGCTATTAGTCTAAAGCTTAACCTTCTTTTACTAATATCGAGGTACCTTAGCTAAGTCCGATTTCTTCTTTAGGGGATACGCCTATACCTTCCGCGAGTAATTATTAATAATAATAAGGAAGTACCTAAACTCTTCCCTCGATAGTAGTAGGAGACTATAGATATCAAGTAAGATAAGTTTAAGAATCTAACGTTTCTAGTTAGTTACCTTTTCCTGCTTCCTCTTTATATTAGTAATTCTACATATTTTGTAGTTAAAGCTATTAATAATAGGTACTAGGCTCTTTAGCGTAGTAACTTTATAAAGGGATCTTAACTTAGATATACTATAGTATAAGAAGCGATAATACTAGAGATTATAGAGTTTATAAGTAGCTTAGTTAGAGTTGTCTATATCTACTATTAGAGTAAGTAGAGACTCTACTCTATTCTCTACTTTGTTAGTCTAAGGGACTAGGGTACTATAGACCTTCTAGAGTTAATAGATACTATAGAGCAAATAATATTCGAGGACTAGATTAATATTCGAGTTTACTATATAGAACGTACTAGGAAGTATTATTCTAACTAAATCAAATTCCTAGATAAGCTTTTAACCTAAGATTAGAGTAACTCCTAGGTTTAGGATATAGAGCATAGGTACTATTAGACTTCCTCTAAATATATTAGAGACCTCTATTATACCTCTATATCTACTCTCTAAGAAACTACCTCCGACTTTTATTCTCCTTATATTAGTCGGGTTTAGCTTCCTAAACAAGTCCTTATTATTAGATATATAGGCTAATATACTAGAGTCGAGAAGTATTATACCTTATAGAAGCTTACCTTTATAATTAGCTATAGCTTCCGCTAGATTATACTTGTCTTTACCCTTAGCGTTAGAGGAGTCCGAGCTCTTAGAAGAACTCGAGCACTCTAAGCTAGAGTCGCTTAATAATATTACGCTTACTTTAGCTACGTATATCTTATCCTTTTTATACTTCTACTTACTCTTATTCTTATTAGAGTGCTTCTTATCTTTCTTACTTAGTCGCGACTTACTCTAACTCGACCTCTTCTTCGCCTTCTTAAGTATCTTAATTTTCTAGGTTAGAGCCTTTAGGTTAGTTATATTCTCTTTCTTCTAACGCTACGAGCTAGACCTCCTCTTATTCCTCTTCTTCTTTAGTATCTTTTAGCACTCTAATAGGCTTAGGTACTTAGGAAGTAGATATTTGGATAAGCTATAAAGATAGTATAACCTAGCTCTTCTAGCCTCTATACTTATTATATAGTTAGAGCCTTATATCTAGACTTCTTCTTTAAATAAGATATATATAATCTTTATACTATCCTTTATGCCTATTAGGTCGATCGTCTGTCTAAGATTATAGTATTACTCTAGTAACGTATTTAGTAACTACTAAACTACTCTATCGTATAAGTATAAGATCTTTATATCTAGCTCGACACTAATAATCTTATATAAGAGACTTAATAGAGTTACAAATATATTATCGATTATTATGTCCTCGTCTATCTTATAGGTTATATACTATTACTAGTATACTCTTAATAAGGTTAGAAGGTTCTTAGTATACTTCGCGTTAAAGAGAGCCTACGCGTCTATAGCTATAGTATACTCTAGTATTAGAGATAAGTTAACCTCGTCTAGGCTCTAGATTATCTCGAATAGAGCTATAGAATTGTCCTAGTACTATTCGTTAGTATTTACTAGCTTATATATCTAGTTTCTAAACATATACTATAAATGCCTTCCTTCTAGTATAGTTACCTATAGTACTCTTCTAACGTTCTAGTTTAGGGAGCTCTAATTAGTATTCTAACTAGTAGTACTCTAACTAGCGCTCTAACTACTCTAATTAGTAGGGTCCTCGCTAAGGTATATATTACTTATTCTAGATACTAGCGTATTAGACTCTAATTATAACCTCTAAGTATAAGGAGACGCTTACTATATAGTTATTAAAGAACGAGGTAGTTATGTTCTAGTCTCTCTAACTCTAGGGACCTCGCCGTTTATAATCGCTGTTCTTAGGCTAGCTAGGAGAGGGGCCTTTTAATCTAGTAGATATACGACCTTCTTTAATATAAGTAGTTATATTACCTACTTAAACTAGAGCTTATAGTTCTCTCGAGTAAGGGTAGGGACCTTCTTCTAGTCCTTAGTAGAATCTATTATAAAAAGAATTAGAATTAAATAACTAAGTAAATAAAAAGTAGGAAATAGGCAAAGTAGTTACTTTAAGTTAAATCTAGTATAGTTTTCTAAGGTTACTACAAACTTTAACTATATCTAGGCGGTTACTAGGCGCTTTTACGACTTATAAGTGCCTTAGGAGTTCTCTAATTAGTCCTCTAATTAGCTCTAGTCTTCCTATATAGTACGGTAGTAGCCTCGAGTCTACCTTTAATTAATTAGTAGATTAAGAACACTCTTCTAACAAATTCGACTCCTAGCCGTAGGTAAAACCTAGGCTTATAACCTAGTAAATTAAGATCCGACACTTAATAGAGATCTAACACTCTAGTAGGTAATAGATTTACGTATAAGGAAGTAGCTACTAGAGGAATATATTATGTTAGGAAAGAATTGTACCTTAGTATAGATAGAGAAGTAAACTTTATATTATGTTCCTTAGAGAAGAGAGACTATCTCTTCTCTCTCTCCTTTAAATACTCCTACTAGTACTAAGCTTATAGGGCCTAAGTTAGGAGACTAGTAAGTTATAATCTAGTATAACTCTCCTTACTCTAACTTAGGTAGGAAGGTATAAGACTACTCTTTACTTTTTAATATTCTATATATAAAATATTACTTATATATCCTATTCTTAATACTATCTCTTAATGTTATTATCTTTATAGATGTCTTTTTCTTAGCTTATATAGCCTTAGTTACTAGTAATACTTCCTAGTAATAAAGGAGACGCTACTATAGATATAAGAGCTATTAAGAGAGGCTTTATCTAGGGTAATAGTCTAAGCTATAGCAACTTAATATAGTTCAACTTAGTAGATAGAGTAGAGAGTAGTAGGTAGGAGTTATAGGTAAGTTATAGCTATAAATTACTAGTATAAGTTACTAGCTAAGTTACTAGAAGTAGATATTAATATTAAGCTTAATAGTAGGTAAGAAATATAAAGCTTAATAGTAGTATAGTATAAAGGATTAAGGAAGAGTAGAAGAAATAATATAGAAAGAAAGTTACCCTTTATATTAACTACTAGTAATATATACTATACTACCTTAGGTAGTATCTTATTTGTATACTATAAGAGCCTACAATATATTCTAGTCTTAGCTCTTATAGGTGCTAGCTAGATATAGTAGGAGTAATTAAGTATACGTAGCCTATACTTGTTTCTTCTTAAGTTATTAGCTAGAATTAGTAGCGTATATACTTTATAACTAGTCTATAGGTACTTTATAACTAGTCTATAGCTACTTTATAACTAGTCTATAGCTACTTTATAACTACTACCTATAATATAGATAGTTAATACGCGTCTTCTATTTCTTTAAGTTCGTTACTTCTATAAATAAGTAAAGTAATATAGAATATACTAAATCTAGAAGGATATATAGGCGTTACATAGATAAAAGCTCCTTACCTTCTCTTACTTAATATCTACTTTTATATATACTATAGTATATACTTCTAAAATATACTATAGTATATACTCCTATATACTATATAGTATATACCTTATATATACTACTTACTTATAGATACTACTATAGTTAACTTAGTAACTATATTAGCTAGCTATTTAGTATATAGTAAGGTAGTTAGTAGAAATAGTAGAAGAGGTAGAATAGGTAGAATAGGTAGAATAGGTAGAATAGGTAGAATAGGTAGTATAAAGCAAATATATTCCTTTATTAACCTTACTAGAGAAGAGTATTAGGTATATAGACGCCTATATTATAAGAAGACCCCTATCTAACTAACTATAATAGTAGGTTAACTATAGATAGAGCTAGTTAATAGCTCTAAACTACGCTCTAGTATATATTATCCTATAGTACTACCTTATTAAAGATAATCCTATTAACTAGCTAGGATAATTTATAGCGCTCTTCTACTATAAGCCTAGTTATAGATATAATATAAGTAGGATTAAAATAGATATAGCGTTTACTAAGAAACTAGAGTAAAGCTTAGAAGTAGTAAAATATAGTATTAGGTATAATTAATATTATATATAAAGTAGACTTCTAGTATATAGTATAGAGTAGACTTCTTATATATATGTAGCTAGGCTACTAGGCTAGCTAGGGCAAGTAGAGGAGTAGAGGGCTACTCCTAAGAAAGGTAGCCTAGGAGTAATATTATATAGCTAGGACTTACCTATTACTAGATAAGGTATAGACAAAGAATAGAGAAAGAAGGTAATATTAATAGCAAACCCTTAAGGGCTAGAGTATACTAGCTAGGCCTATACGAGCTTAGTAGCGCCTATAGGCTTAGCGCCTACTCTATTTACTTTAGGCCCTAGATAGATTTATTCTTCCTCCTTTATTAAACTTATTATATACTATAGTAGATCTTAGTATATATATTATTTACCTATTATAGGAATAAATTATATAGTAGGAAGTAGTAATAGAAGTATAATAGTTATTAAGTCTATATAGTAGTAATAATCTATATAGTTAAAGAAGAAGAAAAAGAGTAAGTAAATTCCTTTTTTTATATCTCTATAATAACTCCTTAGTATATTATTCCTTTTATTACTAACTTGGTTAGAGTATTATATTTCTAAAGCCTAGCTTAGATATCTCTAACTTATAAGTCTTGAATATCTAAGTCTCTCTAACTCTCTAATATCTAGAAATCTTAGCTATATTAGAATAGCCTAGATATATAACTACTTACTATATTTTTATAATAGACTTTATTTACTTCTTAGCCTATACTCTATATATATAACTATAATAAGTATATTTGTTATAATAACTAGTAGCTAGCTTATTTCTATTACTACTAGTAATACTAGATATATAATATAATAAGGCGTTAGTAGTAAGAAGGTTTAATATCTTAGTATATTATAGTTACAATTTTACTTACTAGTAAGATTAAATAAATAGCCTTAAAACATACTAACTATACTACTTTAAGATAATTAAGTAATATTTGTATTTAAGGTTTAATTACGCTACTATAATTACGCTAGCTACTAAACAACTTTTATAATTGCGACAAAACTATAATCGCGCCGCCGCGATTAAGGTCGCAATTATATAACTAAAAAGGCCCTTAGTCGCTCGACTGCTATTCGGGCGGAGCTACTTATATTATCGAAAAAGGGCTCTAGAAAGCTTTTCTCCGAGGTCTGACTATGTTGACGTAGGGCGTTAGTCTAGCGGAAGTAGCCGCCGCTACGCGAACCTAGAGAGTTTATTTGTTTATTCTTAATAATCCTTATATACCTCTCTATACTATATATCAACCTAATTATACTATCCTCGAACAAGCGGATAAGATAAAGACTGTCGCGAGATCTCGCTATTACGCGCAGGTGATTTACGTTATCAAGTTTCGCTTAAGACTAGAGGTTTGTTAGTGCCGCATCAAATCAAGACATCGAAGCAGCTGCCCGTGTCCTAGCATTTTAGTAGAGCCGCGTGACTGCATGTGGCTCTTATAACGCAGAAAACTTTCCTTCACGCACACATCATCTTTCTGAGAATGCCTTCTGTTTGACGGCTCCTTGCGAACTGGCTTCATTAGCCGAGCTCACATCTTGACATCGCGACTTCATACCGAGATCAGCAAGCTCTTGTGTGCCCAGCTCCTGCGCTTATCCACCGTTTGCGACAGGTCGCAATGGGCAACGAGGTCTCAACGGAGGAACTCGCCAGGATCCAGAGGGAGGCGTATGAGGATACTTTGGCGCGCATTCGTACACGGGCGCAGGGTGAGAGAGAGAGCAAAGACGGTCAAAGAAAAGACTCTGCCGATGTCGAAGCGAAGGTATGTGTGCCTTCACACTCCATATCTGGGGATTGTTGTTCCATCGCGATCTCGCCGTGGTCAATCTACTGACCACTCAGATGTAGATTTCTGAAGACTTCGCCGATCCCACCGAGGCTGTGAAGCCTTCGCGCAAACGCAAACGTAGAGCGACGTCACCAAAAGAGCACAAGAAGGCCTCATCTCCAGAGCAAAAACCTCGACTCCAATCGACGAGCCGCCGCGCGCCACCTCAGCAGGAAACCAACCCGTCATCAGAAGTCATCGAGATCTCGTCAGACGACAGCAGCGACGACGGTGATGGAACCCCAGATGTCCAGTTCATCGCCGAATTCTCTGGGCCCGGCTTCCGTGACACGAGCACCTGCTACATGTGCATGGACGACGAGGACGAAAGCGAGGTCATCACCTGCAGTAACACGCGCTGCGGCAAATGCACGCATCGATCCTGCCTCACACAGTGGGCCAAGGCGCTCGCCAAGCAGCAAGGGCGTGAGTCACCCGTGGTCGCGCAGGTGTTGATGTGTCCGGCATCGTGCGGGAACACCATCAGAATCTGAGGCGGATGGAGCGCGCACAGAGTTGTCTAGTCTGGGAGGCAATCAGCGAGGCCAGAGTGCCGGGAAGGTCGCAGGACAATGTATGGCTGGCTCGCTGGGGCATTGTGCTGAGAGAAGCGCAAGAACCGGCCGCAGGATGGTCACCTCGGCCGTGCGAAGGTGTGCATGTACTTATAGCTTTAGCTCGGAGACGTCTCGGCGGGAAAGCATTGTGGGAAGGCATCGTGGGCGTGCGAGGCTTGTGAGACAGACTCTGCACCTCACCAACTCTCAATTCCAATCAGTGCAACCTCCTGATTGACTGCCTTCTGCCTCTAGGGCGGTGCTAGCAGTGCGCGACTTAAATAACTCCTTCCATGCTTCACATCTACTGCCCGCTTGTGCTCGCAGAGGCTGTCCTGAACTTCGTCTCTCCGGCCTCGTAGACTGACAGATTCACGGGAATCTTGCTTCTCGCCGGTGTACTCAATTGAATTGTTGGAGAGGGATATCGCATCCGTGTGTGCAATCATCAAACGTCATGATTGCCGAGAAGGACTGGCCAGGACTTAGAGATCGTGCTGGCAATGACAAAGGAGCACCTGGCGCTGACTGGGGTGCTCGTGGCGATGGCCTTGTATGTTTCCAGGCACCGGGTCGCCTGTCTCGTCAAGTAATCACCGTTCCGCTCAATGCTGCCGTGTAGTCTGGAAGAGCCTGGAAGTCCAGAGTGATCAATGAAGTCCAGAGTGATCAATACTGTTTGCGAGCGAGGTGACTTCATCGATGAAGAGGCGATCGATGATTCGACTCCGCTATTTACAATTAAGCTCGATATCTTCCAGCCCCGTGAGAGGTGGTGGCAGAACGCGGTGCGACGTCGAATCGGAAGGGTGACATGCTCCACTGCTGAAGCGCTGGCCCTACGTACAAGGCCGTGGATCCAAAGGCGAAAGGGTGCCGGTCGCAGGGTTGCACATAAGAAGGCGCGAGTCCATGTGGACCCTGGGACGTGTCATCATCTGAGCGCATATTGTCACGGAATTTCGGCTGAAATTGTACCCGGTTATTGGTGACGAGCTGCCCATATTTCATCACTTGGTTTAACGTCTCGAATCACCTATTCGGCCGTTTTGAGCTGTAACAAAGCTGTACTTGATCGTTTCTGCGCCTTGCACGGGCATCCGGACATTGTTGACGGCCTGCCTGTTGGCATTCCAGATGCCAAGCGCATACCACATCCTCCAGGTAATGGGCATGAAGGGCGTCGAGCTTAAGAGCAGCAGTGCGACATGATGTTTTGGAAAATAGGCAGAGGGAATATGGTTGAGCTCGAGATTGATGTTCATCTGCTAGGCGAGAAAAGCCATCCGGAGCCCCATCTTGGTGCTCAGGGTTAGGGTTACCATTTGGAGCCCCTTTTTGGTGCTCCGGGTGGCTTGTCTCCGCTCCGGATGGCTTTTTTCTAAAGGGCTCCGGATGTGCACCGGATGGCTTTTCTCCGCGCTCCGATGATCTCATTACGGTGCGGCAGTGTTTTTACAATACCATCTATGTTACTACATATACGCTTCCACACTCAAGCTTTGGTCGGCTCCAGAATTGTACGAGAACAAGATCTTCGCGGCCGAGGATGCGGCTCTGAACCCCTCGCCCCCTACACTGTTACTTTGCGCCCCGGCATTTGGTCGACTTATCTAGGACCTCCGAAAGCGATGCAACAGTTAAGACCGTACGAAGAGCAGGATGGTGTTCTCTATGAAGAGTGGCAGGGTTGGCTGTGCGCATAGCGCAAGAAGGCATGGATACGAGCAATAGATCATGTGGAGCGTCAGATCGAGCTTACGGGCAACAAGACGTGGCGCGGTGGTCCGTCATACATTTGAGGCAATGCATAGTCTTTTTCTCAGTATAGACGTCTTGGAGATTGACGGGTCGCGACTCGCGACACCATCCGATCTGCCTCTTACTCTGATATGCATCGGGGAGGATGCGCTCCTCGCTGATCAGCATAGTGGGTTTGCTGCTCAGTTGTTCGCAGCGAGATATCTCTCCAAGCGCGGCGGTTCCTCCCAAGATGACTGACCTTGCACGTTGACGTTCCGATCTTCCTCCACCGGCACTACCAAGCAGTCCGTTAAGACTCCTGGGCTGATCAGGTCAAGCCTCTCTTCGGCATCTGGAAGCTCTGAGCGAATGCCAGGCGAACCAGGATACCCTGCGTCGTCAGTCACAGTGAAATATCCTCTTGTACCTTTACATCGCCGTAGTCAGAACGTGTGATCAAGTTGTCTCGATCATAGAAGCAGCAAGATGCGACCAGCACGACACGAGTCGGCAATGGGCCTGCCCAAGTATGCGACCAGAGCAGGTCTCGGCCGGCGCAATAAGAGGCAAGTACGCAAGTCAAAGTAGGTGAGATCCTCCACCGATATTGAGCAGAGCCAAATTGAACGTCGAAGAGGGACTTGGGCCAGAAGCGCAAGTTCATGGAAGACGCCGAGGACAACGTCAAGCTGCTGAAGACAGGTGTTTTAGTCGACCGCGAACTCAACCCAACCGGCAACTCTAACGGTCACCAGCGAGCCACAACAGTATTACGCACTGCTACCTCCGGAGCTGAAGGATGCCTGGTTCAGAGGCAAGCGAGAAGGTCATCAATCATACGATAGCGATCTTTCGAGCAGAAGTTGGCGCTATCTGAAGCGGGTTCGCCACCGCCGTATGGTCAGGACGATGGAGCTAGAGGATTCGGACATGAAGGAGGCAGAGAAGAGGCGTACTTTTGATGACGCCGCTCAAAGGCTGACGACAAAGGAGTTAAAGGAAGGTACTGAGCGTGGCTATTTATTAGTCTCGCCCACGGCTGGAGAACACGAGCAAGACCGCATCACTGTAGGTGTCCCCGTTGTCCCGTCAGTTGGGAGCAATGGCAGCCTTGCGAGCGTTGGCAAGAGCAGAGACTGTTGCCGTGAGTTAGGGACGTGGCTAAGAGGCAACATCAGCAGGTGTCTGCAGTCCTCGACGGATGCGCAGATGAGGCGATGCATATGAAGCATGAGGGGGATGCCGAGACGTCGCCGCTAAGGGCACCCATGAAGACTTCAACGAGCGAGGCACCACCGCTTGTCAGAGCGCAGTCACACCAGAGCGAGTCATGCGCGGCAATGAAGACGGTAAATTGAGATATGATAAACATGAGTGAGATCGCAACACCTCACGGTTGATGACGCTTATTTCATCTTCCACGTGGTTCGCGCACTTCGGCCGCGCAGTCTGGCAAACACGTGCGATCGCTGCATTCTGTGCATACCCTACGTGACCGACGCGACATCATAGCAATCGCGATGATGTCCATCTGTCAAGCGCTGACTTCAGTTGGTGTATGCGACTACCGAGTGGATGCGGAACTGGCCCGCGGTGAAGCCCAACCCCGAATTCTGCCGACATGTGTCTATGTGCACATGCACAATAATAATGCCGCTCGACAAGACGACACCTGCTCCCACCCAGCAATCACTGAGCAACACCGTCGCATCTCTGAACGCCGGCGGCGACCTCATCGCCAACGCCACCCCCATCCTCGACAAGCTGGGCCAAGACTGCGACAGAGCACGCCGCCGCGCACAAGACGGCGCCTCCCTGCCTTCCATCACCGAGCTCCTCTCTCAACTCACGCCGGAAACCTGTAACGCGCTGGACAGTGTCATCTCCGCCTCCATCTTCCACCGGGGCCAAGAGACCAAGAAGTCGAGACCGCCTCTAAAGTATCTGCTCCAGGATCCCAACACGGCTTGGCTGCGACCGTACGAGTTCATCACCTATTTCGGTAAGAGTAACTGCTCCGCCCCCAAGTTCCTAGAGACCCTCTGTGAGCTTAGCAGCTGTGGATCCTTCCACGAGGTCTTGGGCTATCTTGAAGCCCAACGCAGTGCTCGCTGGAAGAAAGTCGTCCGCAGTTCTCGGGAGGGCGCACGCTGGGCGGTGCAGGATTTGGCGGAAACCATTCGGCATCTCAGCGGCTCCAACACCCAGCCTTCCCGACGGCCGAAAGGGAAGCCGGCAAAGGTCTCTGCTCCGATATCAGCTTCAGCCACCTTCGCCAACCCTCAGCAGCCAGCGTCGCCAGCAGGCTGTGGCGGCACTAAGCAACCGTCATTCGCAGCAGGCCGCAACGAGACCAGCCAGTCGGCATGGGCCACGGGCTCTGACGAGTCTCAGCAAGCGTCACCTTCAGCCAACCTTGACAAGACAACGCCGCCAGCATCTCCAGCGCGCCTCGACGAGGTTGACCAGTCACCATCACCGGCCGGCTCTGACGACTCTCAGCAGACGTCGAACCTAGCCGGTCTTCACCAGATTGCGCCAGCACCTTCAGTAGGTCTCGACGAGAGTGAGTTGCCAGCGTTCGAGGAGCCAACGTCCGAGGAGCCAGCTTTCGAGGAGCCAACATTCGGGGAGCCAGCAGCGTTCGAAGAGCCAGCATCGTTCGAAGAGCCGGCAGCCTTCGAAGAGCCGGCAGCGTTCGAAGAGCCAGCAGCGTTCGAGGAGCCAGAGTTCGAGGAGCCAGCGTTCGCCGAGAGTGAGCTGCCAGCGTGCAACAGCAATCCCCGCACCCCCGAGAGAGCCCGCAGGTCGATTTCACCCCTTCCAGACTACGAGTTTTCTGCTACCTTCCTAACGGTCGGCTATTCAACCTTGTCACTAGCAGCGCAGCCCAACCTTCATCAACCCGAGTTTGACGACTTTCAGCATTCGTTTGTTGACGGGGACAACCACCCTCTGAACTCGGGCAAGTCATCGGTCCAGGTGCAGCGGAGCAGTAACGCTCAGGCCCAGTCTCATCCACGAGTGGAGCCTTCTCTGGACATTGGGACTTACGTCGCCGACATTCAACCCTCAGATATGGCCAAGCGACCTGCCGATACCGATGGCGATTGGCTAAGTGATGTCTACAAAAAGCCGTGCATCACGCGCGATACCGTCCACGCGTCGCTACAGATCGACCCTAGGATGGCCAAGTCTGTGCAGCTTCTTGATTCCACAGCTTCCCAGCTAGATGCTTTCACCATACACACAACTTTGCAGCTGATGAATCCCTCGCCAGGCACTCTGCATATTGCGGAGCAGCACTTCATGGATTTTGAGGGCGTAGAGACATACGCCGGTCGAAAATGCGCTATCGATGAGAGCTGCACATCTGTTATACTACCGCATCGGCTTGCCTCAAATGAATGGATCCTGATCATTCTTAATCTCGAGGAATGCGAGGCTCGATGCCACCTGCAGCAGCGAGGCACACCTCACCTGGAGGCAAGGCAGGCTGCTACCGAATTTATCAACATGCTTTGCCGGAGTGAGCCTGCTCTCCGCAGCTCGGATCAGTGGGAACATCAAGAAAGTGGCTGGCGATCCGAGGATGCCCAATTTGATATTAGGAACTCGAGCTTGTACTGCATTGTCCAAGGGTTGGCGACGATGTACAACCTTGAGCCGGTACAGGCAGACTCGGCTCTTTGGCGCCAGATTTTGTCTTCTGCCTTTACACTTCAGGGCTCTGACGCGCCGGAGGAAGAGATAAGACATGTCTCGCCAATCAACAACATAGAAGATGCGTGTCAGGTCAACCTTCAATACAGACGGTTCATCGGTCTCCCTCCATTGCTCTCCTTCTTGGGCTCAGTGCTCGACGGGCGATTTGCTAAGTTCGGGCATAATCTCGACGGCCTCCTGACGTTGCTACAAGAGACTACGGAAGACGTCAGAGCTCTCAAGCGTTCTTTGGACTTGTTACATCAGAAGGGCAGTCGTCCAGAGGCATGTGCCGGCCTTGATTCTGAGCTCGAGTCAAAGCAGAAGACGATCCGCGACCTTGGCGCTACACTCAAAGCCTTCTACTTTGCCACTGCTTTGAGGCGCCACACAGAGAGGCTCCATCGAGAGCTCCGTTTACACCGGCGCCGGCGTGTGGCTCTGCTTCGCTTCTATACCTCTGAGGCGGCCGAGCTGGGTGCCGCCGTCGCCGCTGACGAGGATGGATAGTATAGGAGGGGGGGCTCAATCGCGTGCCGAAGAGGTCTGTGTAGGGTGTCGCAAGAAGACATGCAGCTTCGCTGCACATGATGTAATGGAAGTCCCCAATTCATAATGTACATACGATATGTGACAGGAATCCAACATGCGGTATTGGCAGCCGAGCGCTCGCGCCGCTCATAGCTTCGAAGTAGCTCGTCAAAACTGAGTCGCGCCCACTGTCGCGTTGTCCTCGGAAGAGCATCTGTCCGCGGTTGACCATCCTGAATCTCTCAACAGGGCCTGGTCACTTTCGTCCATCACAAGATACTAATGGCAGGTCTGGTAAGTTGGACTCTTCGCCCTCATCCAACGCCTCGGGAAAGGAGCCGCACAATGGGTACCACTGCAATACACCGCAAGAACCTAGTACCGAGAAGAAATGAGACCCTCGAGACCGTCCTGGTCGATCTAGAAATGACTTCCAATGCTATGGCTGACTTCCTAATATCTCATCCTTTCATCGACAGGCTCGACGCTACAGGCGAGGGCGCTCATACATGATAGTCGATCCAATCGAGATGGCGAACCTTACTCAATTCGATGGCAATACCGCAGGGTCAAGCGCATGCAGCTATGTCTCTTCTTACCTAAAATCTCGCTCTCGTCCTCTGCAGCCGAGGTTTTGCGGCTAGGAACTTCAGGCAGGTTCGAGGAAGACTTTGCGTCCTGCGTAAGTGGGAGTGTTCGTCTGCGTGTAGTAGCTGCCCGCTCTCGAACCGAACCTCTACCGCATGCTGTGAGAACCATCAGAACTCGAGTCTCAAGCGGTGAGAGAGTGGAGGGATCGAGTCAACACAGCACGTCTGCTGCTTTAAACTCCAATGCCAGACTCTAGGTCAGATTGATGTTTCTCGCCGCTTACGGGCAGTACTACATTATCCGTTTTAGCATTAGGCTGCCTGATCTTTGGGCGTTGCCTTGACGTGGTCCAGGCTTCTCGTGATCGGCTTCAAGATTGAGATCGATGGTGACTTCATACAGAACATCTGAGCGCCTTGCGACAGGTCGTCCAGTTCTGACGCAAGCAATTTCCGAAAGATACATGTCGTCGAGCACGTGCTTCTTCGGGGTCCCACTCGTCTGGTACAGGTCAGAGTTTGACTTGGAGAAAAAAAAAAGGGCTCCCGATGGCTCCGTCAGCCTTCCGGGCCACCAAAAAAGGGCCCCGGATGGCTTTTCTTTATGCTCCGAGCACATATGCGCCCAAATGATCGCAGTCTCTCTTCGTCACATCTTTGTTATAGAGCTGCCCATACCTCTACGTCTTCTTATCGCGATGCCATCGCCGACTCGCAATGCGAAACGATTGTTTGGTCTAAGGTTTCTCGCATCTCTATAAGACATCGCGAGCTCTCCCCGGAGCTGCCGTCAGACGTAACTTTATGTGACGCCCAAGCATGACTATAATTATGACTATTGTCGCAGACATCGATGCAAGTTCAAAGGCGTCGACACTGCCCGGGAACTTCGACATATACATGCCGCCGAACATCCTGATGCTGTCCGTGTTACCGATCCCGAGATGAAGCATAGATCGTGGCTATTTATGCTCTGACGTCCTTGGAGCTGATCCCTTGACGTTATTTGCGAGCGGAGCCGTCTTACTTTCTGGAGTCGCTGCTCGTGGCGGGAGTGGAGTCGCTGCTCGTGGTAGAAGCAGAAGTTACTGCTCGTGGCGGGAGTTACTGCTCGTAGCGTGAGAGTCACCGCCTATTGCCGGCGCAAGTTACCCTCGTAGCCGGCGGAAGTCACGCCTCGTGGCACGAGTTGACGCTCGTAGTAGAAGTCCCCGCTCGTGGCAAAAGTCCCCGCTCGTGGCAGAAGTCACTTATATCGTGACCGAGACGGGCTATCATCATAGCTGCAAGGTGGACGTCGGGCGTGCTATACAAGAGATCCTTACGGGCAGGACCGAACGATCTTTTCCTTGGTCGCTACGGATCAGTTGATGCTCTTTCCAAGCTCCTCGATATTGTCGGGAGTGATCCCGGTGAAGTTTTACAACGTAGCACATAGCTAGCAAGTCCCCAAACTGGCATTCTGCCAGACAAGATTGCCTGCTTTGTCCGGGGAGTGTAGATTGCCGTATGTGCCGTATGAGTTGCTAATGTTGTAATAGATCTTGTCTTGATCAAGCCTGACACGTCGGGGCACGACGTCTACATTCCTATCCTTGTCGACTTTTTTGCATCGATACATCGCGCTGTGCGTTCGCTAGCCGGTTAGCCTGACCGACTACAGCCGTCTTACGTCACGGAATAAGGTGGGAGAAATCCATGCATGCGCCTAGGAAAAGAAGGTGTCTTCTCCTATGTCTTCCGCCGGGAATGTTTTTCTCTTCCCTCGCTTTCTTTTCTTAGGCTTCTCCTATTTTCTTCCTCTGTCTCTTCTCCTATGACTTTTTCCTATCCTCTTCTTCTATATTCTTCCCGTATTCTCTTTTCCTATTTGCTTCCCCTGCTTTTTCTTCCTCTGCTTTTGCTTCCCCTATCTTCTTTCCCTGTTTTCTTCCCCTGTTTTCTTCCCCTGTTTTCTTCCCCTGTTTTCTTCCCCTGTTTTCTTCCCCTGTTTTCTTCCCCTGTTTTCTTCCCCTGTTTTCTTCCCTCCGAGACATTTTCTTTGTCTCTTTTTCCCACCTATTTTCGCTCTATGTTTTCTTCCTCTGATTCTTCCTCTGTTCTCTTCCCCAATCTTCTTTCCCCGTAAGCGTTTTCCTCCCCTATATCCTTCCCCTCTTTTTCCCCTATTTTCTCTTGCTTTTCCCTAGTTTCCCCTAGTTTTCCCTGGTTTCCCCTGGTTTCCCCTAGTTTCCCCTAGTTTCACCTAGTTTTCTCTGGTTTCCCCTAGTTTCTCCTGCTTTCTCCTTGTTTCCCCTGTTATTCCCGTCTTCCCCTATTTCCTTAAATTTCCCTAGTTTCTCCTGGTTTCTCCTAGTTTTCTCTGGTTTCCCCTAGTTTCCCCTAGTTTCCCCTAGTTTCTCCTGCTTTCTCCTTGTTTCCCCTGTTATTCCCGTCTTCCCCTGTTTTCTTCCCCTCGTATTTCCTACCTATCTTCTTCCCCCGTCTTCTTCTGTCTTCCTCTCCTGTCTTCTTCCCCTGTCTTCCTCTCCTATCTTCTTCCCCTGTCTTCCTCTCCTGTCTCCTTCCCCTGCATTCTTCTCTTAGGCTTCCCTGCTTCTTCCCCCGTTTTCTTCTCCCGGGCTTCCCCTGCTTCTTCCCCTCTTCCTTCTCTCGGGCTTCCCCTCCTTCTTCCCCTGTTCCTTCGCTCGGGTTTCTCCTCTTATCTTCCCCTATCATCTTCCCCTATTATCTTCCCCTATTATCTTCCCCTATTATCTTCCCTTTTATCTTGCCCTGTTTGTCTTCCTATAGGGACGTTTTCTTCCAATTCAGTTTAGAGTACTTAGGCGGTAAGAAATATAGAAGAGGGTACATACAGTTCTACCCCGGGATCGCCGAAGGTTAAGACTCTAGAGACAGGCTTCTTCCCGAGAAGAGAAGCGAGTAGAACGAAAACATATACCTGCCGTGTATGACCCTCCCTACTTTTGTCGCTATACCGATCTCTATACTATACGTCTGGCCCTGCTACCGCCACCGTAACCGCCGCATTACCTGCTCCTATAACGGCGTTACGTCCCAAGCGTCCCCGTCGGCCGGGAGTTTACCTCGTCCCCGATTCGATAATAAGAGGTAGCAGCATGCTCGCTCGTAAGCTGCGAGCAAGCGGTCAAGTCTGGTCATCTAAAAGGTAGCGCGAGTATCGAGGAGATGTATGTCGAGATAGGGTGATAGAGTAGGTTCGGCGATCCTCCGAATGCTAAAAGTCAAGCTGACAGATAGTAAGACCTGGATAGAAGCTTGTTGGTAGCCTGCCATGTAACTAACACAAATCCTAGCGACGCATTTCGCCTTCGAGATGGTTTGGGACATTTCCGTTTACGGGAGATCCGCCGACTTCGGTGGATCACTTACTGTGCATCGAGTTTTGATCAGGTTTCCATTCCGCAGTTAACAAGGTTTGTAGATCGACAGAGAGAGCTTTGCTTCCAAATCATCCCTCGCCCAAGATACTCCCTGACCTCCAGATACTCCCCCACCTCCTCTTACCCCCCTCCTCCAGCCCATCCCACACCAACCCACAAAACCCACCTACATCGCCACCCCCCAAAGCCTCGCCGCCTCCGCCCTCAACCCCGCCTCCCGCTCCCTCGCCTCCCGCGCCAACTCCCTCAAAACCCGCACCCGCCTGCCCGCAATCTGCATCGCATTTCCTTCCGTCTCCGCGTCGAGTCCTAGATGAGCACACAGGCGGTGCAGCGGGACATTGTCGTGACGGGGCTTTGGGAGGGTGGTTCTACCCGGGGTCTTGCTGCTACTGCTGCTGAAGAAGGTGCGGAGACTGTTGAGGAAACCGGCAGGAGGGGCGGGGGTAGTAGTGGTGGTGGAGACGGGAGGAGGGGCGTAGGGGGCGAGGTCGGGGAAGGGATAACGGGCAGGGTTGTGGGGGGGTGGGAGACGGGCGTCGTCCTGGTGAGGAGGGTGGTGACGACGAGCATGACCTTGGTGGTCTGACACGTCATGGCGGTGTAAATCAGGAGGGGCATCGTCGATGGGGTCCTGGCGGGGAGGATGGTGACGACGAGCCTGACCTTGGTGGTCTGAGACGTCATGACGGTCTGTGTCAGGACGGGCATTGTCGATGAGGTCCTGGCGGCGAGGGTGGTGGCGACGAGCCGGACCTTGGTGGCCCGAGACGTTATGGCGGTATATATCAGGACGGACATTGTCGATGGGGTCCTGGCGTGGAGGGGGGTGACGGTCCTGGCACCCTGAGACGTCATCACGGTCTGAGCGTGAAGGGTGGTAATGTCCCTGGTGGCCCGAGACGTCAAGGCGGTGTAAATCAGGACGGGCATTGTCGATGGGGCCCTGGCGGGGAGGGTGATGACGACCCTGGTAGCCCGAGACGTCATGGCGGTGTGACTTAGGACGGGCATTGTCGGTAGGGTCCTGGCATGGAGAACGATGACGACGAGTCGAGAGGTCAGCATCACCCGCCCTCCCACCCTCCACAGCAGTCACTCCCTCATCCCCAGGAACAGAACGAACCCGAGAATCAGGCCGTGGACCTCGTGGCTGGACCGTCGTCGTCGTCGTAGGAATGCCTGTGCCATCCTCGTCGTCGTGCTGCAGACGACGGCGGGGTCCAGGCTGTGGACGGGCATCTCGCAGCTTCAGGAGTTGTGCTGTCGTGAGGAGCCCGGGGATGTCGGGGATGACGGGGTCGGTGGGTGGTGGGGTGGAAGACTGAAGGCGGTGATGGTGATGATGATGATGATGGTCGCCGGTAGGGAGGAGAGCTCTGTCGTCGGTGATGTGGGATCCAGATGGCCCGGGTGGGAGGGATGATAAGGATGATGATGATGATGATGATGATGATGATGATGATGATGATGGCTGAGGAGGATTGTTGTCGCGATCATGTTCATCCTCGCCTCCCTGATCCTCCGTCATCTCCACATCACCCTCATCACCGTGGTAGTCCGAGAATCCCTCGAAATCCTCATCGATATCCATACCCTCCTCTCCCTCCCCTCCCTCTCCTTCCTCCCCAACACGCTCCCCTCCTTCCCCTCCTTCCCCTCCCTCCCCATTCTCCCCTCCCTCCCCTCCTTCTCCTCCTTCTCCTCCGTCTCCCCCATCCCCCTCAGTCGTAAACCCTCCCCTCCCCATCAAACCCGCCCACTCCCTCGGCACCTCCAACCCCAACACCGCCTCCACCAACACCTTGGCCGCGACCCCCCCAAACGCGCCCTTGCCCTTGGCGCCCACCCGTGTCCCCACCGCCCGGAGCACCCTCTCCACCATGGTGCGATCGAACGGTTCGTATCCCCGTAACACATCCATGCATTTCGGCCCACAGAGACCCTGGAGTTGCGGGGCGGTGGGCGGGGAGGAGCGGGAGATGCCGTAGGTGGTGAGGGCGGCGTGGAGGAGGCGGGCCTGGGCGGGGTGGGGGTGGAAGGCGTGGCGGGGGCCGCCGAGGATGAGGGAGGAGGGGGGGAGGTGGCGGGTGCCGAAGCGCTGGGGGTGGTTAGATGGGATAGGGAGGCGTGGGTGGGGGACTTACCTCGCGTGCGAGGGCGGGGGGGATGTTGGCGATGTCGCGCTGTTTCTGCTCGTCTGGGCTGGACATGGTCGTGGATTCGTAGAGTTCAGTATCAAGCCCAGGATCAAACGAAGCGAACTGAAATGTCTTTGTGGGTTCGATGGTGATGTTCAACGAGGAAGACAAGGAAGAGGAGGGAATCAAAGAGAAGATGGAGGAAAGGAACGGATGTATGCAGGTGTCCGGCATTGCCATCTATCATCCATTATCGATTATCCATTATCCATCATCCATCTTCTATTAATCGTCATCGATTATCCATCCTCTATCCATTATCCATCATCCATCTTCTATCAATCGTCATCCATCATCCATCATCCATCATCCATCATCCAGCTATTGTCCATCCATCATCCATTGATGTCCCATCATCCACCAGCAACGTGTCGACGTGACCAGCCAGTATGCCGCCGCCCAATGGTCCGAAGCGGAGCGCAGCCGATGAGAGGGCGGCGTTGGAGCTGATGCGACGGAGCCAGGCGGCGGGCCAACAGGCGGAGGAGTACGAACGGCGGGCGGAGGAGCTGGCGGGGTTGATGGAGGCGGTGAGGAAGACGATGGCGCGGTCGGGTGAAGCGAAGACGATGGCGCGGTCGGGTGAAGGAGAGGAGGGAGACGTCGTCGAGCCGATACCACCACCACCATCATCATCACCACCACCACCGCCACCACCGCCGCCGCCCAGAGATGACATGATGGTGAAGAGAGAGGAGGAGGATGAAGATGATGAAGATGATGATGACGACCTCTCCTCACAAGTACGTGACACCCTGCTCCTCTTTTCACCCACGTGACACACTGACCCATCATCTTCCCACGTGACATACTAATTCGACCCACGTGCAGCTCACGCAGATCCTCGTGCTCTCCCCCCGCAGCCTCGACGCGCACCTCCGGGCCCCGACGCGCGACAGGCACGACGCGTGTCTAGCGCGACTCAAGACGACGCTATTCCGGCTAAACGCGCGGTTCGGGGCGTCGGACTTCGCCGGGGCGTTCCGGGAGTACGAGGCGCTGCTGCCTGTGTTCCCGGCGATGCGCGAGGAGAAGACGCGCGTGTTGGGGCAGGTCGTGCGGTGGATGCCGGTCTTTGGGGGCGATGTCGGCGCCGTCTTGGATTATGCCGAGCGGGTGGGGGGGAAGAGTGATGTCATTTCTCTCCCACCTCCCACCTCCCGCCTCCCACCTCACACACCTCACACTTCCAGGTTGGATCTCGATCTTTGATTTCTATAGAGACACCTCAGGCAGGCAGACAGACGCCGGCGAATCTGCAGCTTCGCCGACGCCTTTTACATACCCTCTCCCATCATCCCACTTCCATCACCGCCATCACTCATCACCTCCCCTCCCATCACCGCCTCTCCCACCACCACCATCTCCCATCACCGCCATCACCATCACCGCCATCACCATCACCGCCATCACCATCACCGCCACATCTCGACCACCACCCCCGCTTGCAATATCTCTCCCGCACAATCGCCAAGACTCTTCGGCACCGGATCAACTCCATCCCGAAGCGCATCATCATCATCATCATCATCAAGATCATCATCATCATCATCATCATCATCATCACATCCCGGAAGCTGGAGGTCGGCGCAACACCGATCTGCAGCTCCGTGTTGCGCCTCCCGACCAGTCATCTTCTGTTCTCGGAGCTGGACCGTCTCGTCTTATGGCATCCGATCCACCAATGTCCCGCCATAACATTGACAAGATCCATCTTTGACTTTTGACCTCCGCCTCATCTTCCACCGCCCCGCCACGTCAACAGGAGAAGAAAGCCAAGAGCAGCCGAGACGAGGAGACGAAGAAACCAGTGTGCACCCTGGTCCCTCGCTCCCCGATCCCGCCACTGTGGTCCTCCCCGACTCGGCTAGAGTATATTGTCCGATCCTGTTCGACGTTGTCAGCTTAACTATACCGACGATAATCATAACAGCAGCTTCGGATGAATGACGGACTCGGGACTTACTTACATGCGTGTCCCGTCACATCTCCTCGTCAAGCCAAAGTGGTGTGGGAGATTAATATGGCTACAGGTGTTGATTTCGACGGCACAGGATGCACGGCTGGAGATGACATATCTCTCCCCTTCGCGCCCTCTCGCAAGGCATAGAACGGTAGGATTGCATTGACATGGGTGACAGGGCGAGTACTGCAGGAGATGAAGAGCTGTAGATTTACTTATATGCACCGTAGATAGATAAAAGCGACACTCGTCCAGCCGTGCCCCTGCTTCGTCAACACCCCTCGAGGCTGTTAAGTAATCATCTCTGCTCGTGATTGGCAGCGATTACGTCCCACGCCATCCGCATTACCAACGACATGATCATCTACGACACCAGCACGTGCACGCCCATCCACCACCGCCAACCACGTTAACCGATCTCTCGCCATGTCTCACAAAGCAATCCACAAAGAACTCTTCAGGTCGTGCATTGACGAGCTCATCTCCCACGCCATCGGCATTAACGACATTGACCCCCAAATCATCAGCACGCGCATGCCTATCTACCACCGCCAACGACGTCAACCCATCTATCGCTGTATCTAACAGAGCAACCCCCAAGCAAACCGTCATCCTACGTCGTTGGCATCACTGACGACATCACCATCTACGTCCCTGACATCACACACAACACCATCCGCCAAGACATTCAGCACAAAGCAAAGCAAGCGACGTCTACAGATCCATCTCGCGAACCCCTCCTACGCGAACCATCTTTCTCCGTACGTCGTCAGCGACATCGACGAGATCCTAGGCCTCGCCATCCACTTGGTGCGATAAACAGGCAGACCTGCATGTATGTATGTACGTATGTACGTATGTACGTATATATGTAAGATGTATGTACGTATATATGTACAAAGCATCTACGTATTCACATCCCATCACCGCCTACCGATCCCGTCGTCGACAGTAGTAGCGATAGGCACAAGCACGATTGATCGATTAATGAATCAATCAGGCACGAGCGATACGACGCCCCGGTAGAATCACAACGTATCTACGATCCACCTATAATAAGAAAGACTGGCAGAAACCGATCGCATAACACATCTCGTCCTAACTCGTCTCTGTTAATGAGTCTGTAGAAAGAACGGAGGTCGAGGAACCATCCTCCCCTGCATATATGCCATCAGCAGGTAAAAACCCATCACACATACATCCAAAACCCAAAAACAATACACCACCCCCTCTCCATCGTCATCACTCAACCCACATCCAAATCAACTCCAAATACTCAACGCCTACGTCGAACAAGCATGATCCACCCTCATCATTCACACGTAGACACTTGTGCGAAAAAAAAAACAAGAATACGAGATGGAACGTACGTAGATGTCTCCATCGTAGTTCCACAGGCGACGAAAAACAAAGAGAGGTACATACATGTCTGGAGAATGCAACGAGACGGGGCCGTCCGCCACCTGACAAACGGACGTCGACTTTTCGACAACACCGGACGCCGTAGTAAATGCGTTACGTAGCAGCGATGACACGGGCACAAAGCTGGTGACGGAGTCATTTATTCGGAAGGACAATCATCGGAACGAGTGGGCCTGAGTCGGGTGGGATTGATAGGATGGATGATGGACTGGTCGACGATAGCGGCGGGAGGACTGCGCTTCCTGTGGATGGTTCATCTGTTGTCACTGCTTCATCTGTCGCGAACACTTCATCTGCCGCTACCATACCTCCCGCGAATATTAGCAACAAGCAAGACAGCAACCTAGTCCCCGACTCCAAAAACACCACTTTATCTGCCGCCACCACACCACCCCGCACCGGCGGCCTGGTCCCCGCGACAACGATGTCTAGTACGCAGCAGCCCGCCACCAGCACCAACTAACACACCACTAACCAACCCAGCAAACCCCCCACTTCCACCCCCACCCCACCCCCCCACAGACGCCTTACCAAAGCCATCTAACGCATCGACCTCGACCTCTACCTCAACACCTACGCCCACCACCCCCTCGACTATATGAGACGCGACCTCCGCCTCCTCCACCGCGCCACCAACATCCCTGTTTATATCGAAAACTGCCATCTCGACCTCCGGGCTCTACAGGAGGAAGTCCAGCGGCATGTCACGTCCAGAGCCCTGCGGCGGCTGTGGACGCAGATCGGGCGGTGGGCGGGGAGGGTGGTGCTGGGTGTTTGTGTCTATGTTTTTGTGGTGGGGGTCGTGGGCTGGGTGTGCACGACGAGGCCGGTGTGGGGGGCCGTGGGGGCGGGGGTGGAGGAGGGGGTCGTCGGGGTGCCGCGGGTTCCTGTAGGGGGGTTCGATGCGTTAGAGGTGGCTGTGAGGGAGTTGGAGGATGTGGTGGGGGATGGGGAGGTGGAGATGCGGAGCCAGGTCAGGAGACTCCGGGAGTTGCAGGATGCGCTTGGAGAGGTTCCATCGCCGTCGCGCGTGCTGGAGCAGAGGCTGGGGGAGCTGGATGCGGAGCTGAGTCTTCTGCTTGCGACTCGGTCAGCGCCGTGGGTGTTTCGATGGGATGCGGGTCTGCTGCCGCTGTTGCGGAATACTCTGGGTGGCGTGCTCTGCGCTGATTATCGTTCTCTAACAACCCCACCCGAGCGGGCTATGAGAGCAGTGGACTCGCATCTCGGAGCGGCGAAGCAGGAGGCCTGGGCTCAGCTGCGCCAGGCGGCGGATCTGGCGGACGAAATGGCATATCAGGCGCGCATTCTGCAGATCTTAGGCCTCTAGCGCGGTCGTCGCACGTCGAAGAGTAAGTATCACGAACACATCGTCGCTTCGAGCTATGAAGTCGAGGTCTGTGCGAGGAGTTTGAAGGGAGAGATAGTGGTGCGGATAAAGGAAGACTGGTTCAGTTCTGCGCAGCCTGTGAGGGTGATGGGCAAGGCGGAGGAGAGATGGATGCTGCTTTTCGGGGAGGGAGAGGCGGAGAGGGATTCGATGGGGCGGTTGGTGAGGGTGGTGCGGCGGTTGAGGTCGATAAGTATGTGGATTCCTTTCTTCTCTGAGTGCAGGTCGGGTGCTGATGGGTGCAAGGCCAGACAGCTTTCCTCTAGCACCTTCAACTCTCCGGAGCGCGCTATCAGACGCATTATCTCCATGTCCAGGCCTCGGAGCTATACCACCACCAGACGTACCACGTCCACGTCCACGCCCACGCCTTACCGACGCGCCACCACCAGCAAGCACCGCCGACCCATCACCTCCACGTCCACGCCACCCCATCTCCGACCCCGATCCCTCACCGGCTCGCATATCCTCCGTCAACCCCCTTAGCATCCCATACCACCTCTTTCTCCTTGGCTACCAGCTCCTCGCCTCCGTCCTCCATCTCCTCTCGGCACTCCGCCACCTCTTCTGCCACGACTGCGCGGCCTTCCTCTGCAGTGGGCACGCCGCGGTGAAGTGTTTGGGGCGTGCGGGGTGGAGGCTCGGGTGCGTGGTGGCGGGTATGGTGAGGTTGATTTGGATGGTTGGAAGAGTGGTTTGGATGGTCGGGAAGGTGGTGTGGATGGTCGGGAGGGTGGTGACGGGGCTGATTTGGCTTTGGTGGGGAGGGGTGGTGAAATAGGAATGTTTATCGTGTACCCCGCCATCCAGAATGTCGTTGTCGCAGCAACTCGCGTGTCAAACCGTGTCATCAATAATATGCACACACTTTCTCGTCTCCGCCGCGCCACTGCCGCCCGGAAGCGCAACACGACTAAGCGCCTCCCCTGCCTACTATCGCGACTCAAGGCCGGGCAAAAACAAGAATGTCGCCGCCGACCTCGACGCGCTCTTCGCCGACGGCGAGTACCTCCGACTATTCTCGTCCTGGTGAAGGAGTAGTTGGCCCTTAGCGACATTACAACCGCTCTGAGCGCCAATCTGCGCAAGGCGATGAAGAGTTTTGGCGGTGCTGGCTCGCCGGAGCTGTCGCGTCAGCAGGAAGAGCAGGACGAGGAGATCGAGCAGGACGAGGAGATCAGCAGGACCAGCAGGAGGAGCAGTACTAGCAGGAGGAGCGCGAGGACTAGGACGAGCAGGACGAACAGGGCGAGCTTGGGCGGGAGGTGCTTGGGCGGGAGGAGCTTAGGCAGGAAGGGCCTAGTAGAGAGGCGTCTGGGTAAGCAGAGCCTGACCAACAAAGCTGCGAGCAAGATTTCGAGCAAAAAGGCCTCGAGCAGAAGAGCGAGAGCAGCCAGGGCTCGAGCGAGAGCATCAGCGAGGAGGGCCTGAGGAAGACGAGCGTGAGGAAGACGAGTCTGAGTGACAGGACCTCGGCCAACACGACCTCGAGCAGGAACTGAGACCGGGCTCTTACAGGAACTAAAGCTGTTAGACGGCGCTCAGCTGTTACGGGACCTGCACCCGTCATAACCTTGTTGAACCCCGACACAAAAGAATGGCATGTTGTTTCTCCTCGTCTCTTATAGCCCGAGGCCCAAGATCGCGTACTGGCCTTAATCAACACTGTATCGGTAGCGCACATAATAACAGGAGGCACGATCACCTACCTTATGCATCCTCTACTACGACTTTGGACTGGCTGAAGACCCGGTCACGATCCAATCCTCCCGTCCCCCCTCTCCCATGTCTCGGGATCATGTCATTGTTTTTCTCTGCACCAAACTTGGGAGTGTGCATGGAAAACTTCCTTGAGAGCATCACCTCAGGCATACATAGAATGGCGGTGGCAAGATGTGAACCGCGTCCTGAAGAAGCATATGCAAACCTGGGAGTATCTATTCTGCCTGATTCTCGGTTGTGAAGGGGCAATTGCAGAGGTAGTCACTCGGGTCCCCAGGTAGTCATCTACGGCCACTTGTCGATACATCCTATCGTGCGTGCCAGCTCGCGTGAAAGTAGGCCGGTCATCGATCATCACGAGTCGTGCAGGTATGTGTGAGCAGTGTGTAGAAGGTACCCTATGTGATGATAGCGATTTGCGCCCGGTGATGACGGCGGGGAGCCCCAAATGACTGCGGCTGTGCGGGCGCAATTTGAGTGACACTTCCCCGTAGTAACACAATTTGAGTGACACTTCGAGGACGAGGCCGCCAACATCGATCCATCACATATACATGTACATGTCACTACATATATCTGCTCTCCGTCAGCTTCTGACAATACTCGTCCGACATGCGGTACCAAGTGCTACGCACCCTGACCTTTCGGGTCTTCACCAACGAGGCCGCCTCAGTCTCCCCCTTCCTCCACGCGACTACGCTCCCTTGAACCTCGCCAGGCTCCTCTGCAACTCCTGTACTAACCGTGCCATGCTGACATTGGTAGCAGGAAGCAAAGCAGTGTACTTCTGTGCCTGTCCCAGCAAGTAAGGCGGAGCGAGGATGTCGTCGCCATTATTCGAGGCAGGCTGCTCCCAGCCCGGACTTGCTACTGTATTGGGCGCAGCAGCGACCAAGTCAGCTATGATATCCTCCTTCGCTTTGGGCCTATTCCTCTCCAACACCTGCGTCGCGATCCCTGTCGAGAACTGCAGCCAGTTCGTCGTCTCCATCCACCTCAGCATGTGCCCATGATTCACGGCCATCGCGGCGTTGACCATGGCCCGACACAGCGCAATCAAGAGCTTGAAGTCGAGCACGTCGTAGCCGGAGAAGAGCCCGAGATCATGAGCAATGATGTTGACGTGAGATGCTGTGAATGGGCGGGCCAGATCCAGAACAGGTTCGTTGGTGCCGCCATTGTCAAAGTACCGACGCACACGCTGCAGTTGATCGCCGTCGAAGTGAGGCTGCTTGTCATTGAGGATCTCATCTAGCGTGAGCCCATAGATGACCTTCGCACCTATCAGTATGTCGCTGATGTGGTGACCTGCGAGCGTTTGCGGATCGACCGACCTTGTTCTGCAAGCTCGGCCGGGGGTCTTTGGAGACTGCTTGAGAGCCATTGGTCTCGTCCATGGTGTACGTTGTGAATGACACTTTTTTATTCGATGACTGGATGGAGGAGAGAGTAGACAGGCGGAGAGAGGCTGAACGAGGAGGTTCAGCCTTCCACATGCACATACCCGATCGTGTCCAGGCCCGTGGGACAGCACATCTCGCATCTGGATTGCGGCCCACGGGCACGACCGTTCAGACGTTTGTGTTTTTTCTCACCATGGACCATCATCAACAACACGACGAGATCCTCAACATGCAGACTGCAGACGCTCAGGAGCGCGAGCGACGCACGAGACGCATTGCGAACAACATCGAAGCCCTCCTCCAATCATGCAACGAAGTAAGTCACGCGAACCATCCACGCTGGAAACAAACACATCGGACTGATGGATCGGAACAGTATACCGACCTCGTTCGCCGCACTCGCGCCGAGCTACGGGAAGCCAGCCTTGCGATCGTGGGCCATTGGGAGAAGGAGGAGTACGGCGAGGCGGAAAAGGCGTTTGGGGTCTTGACGGAGAGGCTGTTTGCGTTCATCAAGGAGCATATGCCGAAGTAGAGCGCTCGGACGTGGGACGGAGTGCGACAGGTAGGTGAGGATGGCCTTTCTGGCACTGCCACAATCTGCTGACGGCCGGTGAGGAGCGCGTGCGGCTCGTTGGTTCTTAGCAGCGAGACGAGCCGCGAGCAGACTTGCCCTGATCACCCACACCTCGGCTTTCTCCATCGATATCGACGTCCTTCGTGAAACAGAAGCATAGGATGGAATGCAGGAGATTGCGCCCGGCCAAAGTTGGATTGACGCGGTGGTGGTGATGGGAGCAACATGTGTATATACATCCGGACACCTGATTGCATAAAGAGATACAAGTCATCGCTGACTCTCCTGCCTCAAGCGCAGAGGTATGCCAGCCATCTCCACCTCCACTGCGCTATCCTTTGGTGCCCCCGCCGTCAACCGCTTCCCGCCGGGTGACGGCTACGACAAGGCCCTTTGACGTGTCGCTGTCGCCGGTCATGATGTCCTGCACTGCGCGCATCCTCCTGTCCCTGCTGTCGCCATCTGTCGCCGTACTGTGGTGTGCTGGGGTGGTCGGGGTCGGGAGAGACTTCGGTGAGAGCTGGCTTGCTGTGTCGTGTCCGCGATGCTGAGGCTGCTGCGGCTCGAACTTGGTCATTCTCGGAGTTGCGGCCTGGGTAGAACAAGAGATGAAATGTTGGTGAGAGCGGTCTTGGCTGGGCGTGTGTGTGGACTTGCTCGTCCTTCTACTCTGTACAAGATCCATCTTCCAATTCGCTGCATCATTCTCGGCAGCTCGGTGATGCGGGAGGAACGGGCCAGACGGTCCCGCCCGATCATCTTTGCCATCATCAACATCGCTTTCGAATGCGATGGACTTGGTCGCCAGTCACACCATGGTATCTGTATCATCTACCATCCATCTGGATATGTCAACACTCGCCGCTACTCCATGTCCGGCCGCCTGCAGGCATCGAAGGGGCGGACACGATCGCTGCGTGGCATTACTAGTCAGGTCACGTCGGCTCTGGACATCTGCCTGACTCGGATGCCACTGGATCAGCTGACCAACAAGCCCGACCTGGACGGCGGGCGACAGGACGACAATGATCACGTGATCTTGGTGCTGATATCGCCAATGATGATTTATGCAGGGAGACATAAGTCGAATTCCGTGCGGCGGGCGTAGCCGAGCGTCGTGCATAACCATGACAACGCGTGCCCGATCCGTTTGGATCAACAGAACGGAACTGTCGAACGGTCTTGGCAGGATTCGTCGACACCATCAATGCATACACACAACTTCGACTTCACTCTCACTCTTGCTTGGAGCTGAGAGCGAGATCACGGTGCGGCCACACGTACGAAACACCTCGGCCAGATCTGTTTCAATTCGGACCTTCATTCCATCGTGAACGACATCCACAAACAACCACATACTACGTATACTTCGTGTCGGATCAACAGCAAGAAAAGCGGCGTCATCCATCTCGTCAAACGGCCTACCGCAGTATCAACTACCACCGGGATGGCTCTCGACCGCCCGCGGGTGCCGCATTTACTCCTTCAGAACAATGTTGACGAAGTGCCCTTACTACCATCTTCAGGTGTTCCTCATGAGTGGGCACCAATGCCACCAGTGCTCTTCGATGTCGCTCCGGTCCCTAACCTCGCTCTGTACACGCCACTCCCTCCTAACGACCGTGGAGACGAAGGCTCTGATCACTCACTGTCGTTATCCAAGTACGGGCCTCTTCTTGACGACCTGGACATGCAGTCAGCTCCAGTGCGTAGAAGGACAAAGCAGTCCTTCGCATGGGATTGTGAGGAGGGTGAGAGTCTCCCAGAGCAGCGGGAGCTTGATCAGAGGAGGGTGGACCGAGTCGGCGAATGGGTGGCGGACGTGGCAGAGGCTGTGATGCGGCCTGAGGAGCAGAGCAGGGCCCAGGCGCCAGTAGATGGTGAGGAGGGTGAGGAGGCCGTCTGCCGTTTCACCTTCAATGCAGTCAAGCCGCTTCTCCTACGCCTCCTGTTCATCGTCTGGCTCCTCTGCCCACCAACACCATTGCACCCGGCAATCCCACGCCCGGCAACCTCGCACATCAACAACACGCTTTCGGCACCAACGTCACGAGAGCACGAAGGCCTGACGGCTTTCCACTTTCCACCCTCCTTCCTGCCGACAGGCGCGGCTATTGCCATGGCGCAATGGTCCGCAGTCTTATCTAGCGATTCGCTTGCCATGCCAGTCACTACGCAGAGCACGAGGACAAAGCTCATGGTCGCCGATGGCATGGTCACCTACGCAAAGAGGGCTGAGAGGGCGAGCTTGGAGCGATTAGGTGACAGCGCCGATCATGGGAACATGACTTTGCTCCAAGCGGAAGAATCTTGGAGGAGTCGCATGATGAGGGCGGAGTTCCTTCGATGCCTAACTTCTCTGTACTCCTCTGCCTCCAGCCCGGTCGCCATTAGCAGTCCTGGAGCCGAGTCGTGGGAGAGCGAACGGCAAGTCCAGTTCTGCCCACAGTTGGAGGGTGGCTCCACGCCGGAGCTGGAGTACGGTGCGGTGGCAATAAGTGTGCCCGCTGCGCTTCTTGACGTCGTGTATTTCCTGCTGCTTTCGGCCGCAGCACCATTTCTCTGGGGCATCCGAGCGATGGCGTGGTTGCTGCGGCCCGGCGCAGGCGACTGTGGCACGTCCCGAACCCGATTGCCGGACTCGCTGTTGGACGTGGCCGTCTCTTTTCTCGCCAAAGAGTCGGTGTAATGCCGTCGCGTCAGGAGCCCGGGAAAGGGTTGTCACGCGGAGGTCTTCTGGAACGATTGGGGCGTGGTGAGCTCCGTCTTGAGCCTCGCAGCACGCAATAGTGAAGAAAATGATTTCGAATCGGTAAGTATCAGTCAGGAAAGACAACACGAGCAGTCGCATCCAGCTCGTGCATGTGCGGTCGTGTATATATGGACCTCGCTACTCACAAACTACCGGAAGTGCTTTCTCTGGCAATCTTTTATGAACTCGCTCCATGACAACATCCTACATAAAGTCCCGGCAGTGCCCTGATCCAGAAACATAGCTTCGCCTCTGTACAGGCCCGGCTCACCAATAACTTGCAATTCCTAACAATTCTCCTTTTTCTCGCATGTTCCGCACGAGATTACTAGACATCACCTTGATATACCTTTCGTACTCTAGCGCGCTATAGACTAAGCTCTATTTAAAACGTATTAGCTACTCCTTCTCTAGACTTATCTTCCTCCGCCTTACCTTTCCTTATTCGTATTAGAAGAGGTCTGCTAGATACTAATATTGTTAGGTATAAAGGTAGTAGATATAGTAAGGCTAGGTTACTAATCTAGATTCTTTTCTTCTATAGTCGACCTCCAGCTTTTCCCTCTTTTCCCACCCCCCAAACCCCCCCCCCCACCACCCCCCCCAATGTTTTTTGTTTTTAACAAAACAAAAAAGCTAGTACCTATCGACTCTTTAGTAGTAGTATATCCTATCTTTACCTAGATATAGTATAGAGAAGTAGTAATAGTAGCGTTAATTCGTCTAGGCTACGACTATAATAACGAGCTTTGCTATAATTCTAGCCCCTTTAAATATAATTAAGCTAAAAGAACTAAGCTTAAGCTACTAGATAGGAGGAGTTATAATAGAGTAGCTCCTAGACTCTAGACTATAGCTAACCTATAGTTTGTTTATAGTCGACTAGATCTATATTTAACCGACCTAATATAAAGCCCTATACCTCGAATCGATAGACATTTTATACTATAGAGTACTACTTGTCTCTATTTACTACTTATATAGAATATAATTATAAGTTCTAGTCTCCTCTTATAATCTAGTATAATAGGTCTCTATTATACTACTATTAATATAACTTAGATCCTACTTTCCTAAGTATTTATTATTATAATATACTCGCGTCGCCTAATCTAGTTTTATCTATATATAGCTCCTTACCTACTTAGTCTACTAGACGTTAGAGGTCTAGACAAATGCTTTATACTAATAGTATTGTCTTTCTTAGCTCTAGAACGATAGATAAGACTTTTCTATATCTAGATTAGAGCGATCTATAGTATTAATAGTCGGTTTTTCTCTACTATATTAGTATGCTATCTTCGATACTTTCCTATATATTAGGGCTAATAATTTTAAGTTCCTATTATAGCTTATTATAAGCGCATATATATATGCTTCTAGCTTGCTTATTTTAGTATCTTTAGTTCTATCTTAGAGCTAAGATATCTAGTTATATACTATTTATAATATTCTTTAAAGGTCGGGTCGCCTATCTTACTATCTTAGTATTATTAATATCTATGTCTATATCTAGTATCTACTTATCTATAACTCTCCTCTCTTAGCTATTACTTTATAGTCTAACTTTCTCTCGATTCTACTTATTAAAGATAGTTGTACGTAGTCTTAGTCTATAGATTATATTATACCTAGGCGTTAATACTAACTCTAATCGATTATAGTTTAATACTATACGCTACCTACTTACTACCTAATCTCTTAAGCGCTATTATCTATTTTAGCCTTATTTATATAATTTGTAGTAGTTGTATCTATCTATTTAGTATATACTATAATCTACCTAGACATAATTTTACGTCTCTAATATTAACTCTAGAAAGTTAATATCTTCTTTTTAGCTTTATATTTGTATATACTAGTTAGTAACTCTATCTAGATATATAAGCTACTTAGACATCTTCTTATAGGTAGTATATTATATCTTATATCGATCTAGATACTAGGGACAAATATAGGTTTCTAGCTCTAGGGCGTTTTAAGTCTTATTACTTATCGACTCGACTATATCTACTAATAAAAGTATTAGATCCTTCGCCTATAGTATAACTAGGACTTATAGACCTCTTACTTAGTAGAAATAAGAATATATATAATAAGCTATTAATACGAAGGTATATAGTAGCGTATAGAGCCTTAGTCTCTAAGAATAGAATAAGGTTAGAAACTAATTACTACCTTCGTTTAGTTATAAAGCGAAGCGTATAATATATATATATAAACGTTACGTATAGCTTAGCTTACTAGCCTAGCTATCTAAGCCTATAGCTCGACTATCTAGTATTATTTACTCTCTTCCCTTATAAGAGTTATCTTAATACTCGGACTACCTCCTACTTATATAGAGTAAGTATTAGCTCTTTATAGTCTACTCTAGAAGTAGCTAGTCCTTTTTCTAAACCTTTGTCTACGCTAGGATAGTACTATAAATTATATCTTAGTTATAATCTACGTAATATAACTTCTTTATTATTTTACGCGACGCGTATAATAAATATACTTACTACCTATAATTAGTCCTAGTATAGGTTACCTATAATAATAGAGAGCTTCTACCTATAAGAAGCTTCTATAGTATAAATAGCGTATAGGTATAAAGTTTACTCTATATATACTATACTCCTAACCTTTTCCTTCTATATCGAATTATTAATATTATACCTCCTAGGAGTTCTAAGCGCGCTACTAGCGCTCTACTAGCTACTTCTAGTATGCCTACATACGCTCTATCTATACTAAATATACCTTCTAGCTACTATACCTATAGTAAGGAGCCTCTTATCGATAATTATAAGCGTTACGCCTAATATATTAGTCTTAAGCGTAAGTATTACCTACTCTAAATATATAAGACGCGTAGCTAACTCTACTCTAAAGTATAAGCTATATAATATATATTTTAAGTTAGAATAGTAGTAGCGTTATAACTAGTATATATATCTATATACTCTAAGTATCCTCTTCTCTAGCTTAGAGTAACTACTAATTAAGCTTATAGCTATAATAAGAATAACTATACCTATATTCTAATAGACTAGGCTATAGTAGTAGAGTATAATATTATACTCTATATATATACTAAGACTAAGCGCGTTAGATATAACGCTAAAATCTTAGAGGCTAACTATAAGGCTACCTAGTAAGAATTCCTAGATGCTACTATAAACTAATATAAACTACTTAAGGTATATCTCTTGCCTACTTATCTTATACTATAAGTATAGTCTTTAGGTACTAACTATCTATAGAGGCTATAGTATAATTATAACTCTATCTTCTAGCGCTATCCTATTATTATAGCTTTACTACCTAAGCTATTACTACTATAGTATAGAATACCTAGGCTCTAGTTAGCCTTTTCGAAATAAGCTACGCTATAAGTCTTTAGGCGTATTACTTACTTACTACGTACTAACCTCCTATTAGTTCCTTAAGGCCTACGTACCTATTACTAATCTTAGTTATACTAATACTACTATAAGTAGGCTCTAGGCCCGCCTTAATAATAAGATAGAGATAAGCTTATTCTATAAGTATCTCTTACTAGATTATTATATACTAATCTCTTACTAGAAGTATAAGGGCCTTATAGGCTTTCTAGGTCCTAAGAAGAATAATAAAGAGGATAATAAGTTAGAGGAGATAACAGATAATAAAAAGTAGCTCTACTTTAGATATTCTTAGAGGATAAGTAGCTCTAGCTATAAGTATACTTAGCTCCTACGCTCTACTTTAGACTATAGTATAGATAGCCTATAATATAGTTTTCTCTCTAGGCTTACTTCTTCTATTTTCCTTTACCTAAGCTCCTCTTACTCTTCTCCTACGCTAAGTATACTTCGATTAGATCTTTTAACCCCTTATAGTCTATCTTATTAATCTAGAGGTTATAGTCTTCTACTACTCCTTCTACTATATTAGGTACTAGCGTATACTACTATATATCTAAGTACTCCTAATAGCCTTAACTAGATACTCGCTATCTTCTTTAATAATAGATATAGAATAGGTAGGCTCCTTACCTACTTAGCTATTCTATAGCTCTAGTAGTAAGACGTAGAAGATATTATAGATCTAGTACTAGATAGGTAGTACTAAGTAATAAGCCTAATTACTAATTATATTAAGTACTTAGAAAGGTCTAATAAACGAGGCTACTAATTTCTTCTTAGGTATTAGTAGCTATAAGTTCTTAGTCGATAGTAGTACTATATTACCTATAGAGAATACTTAGCGCTTATACTATATATTATAGTACTCTACTTACTAGTTTACTATCTATTACTAATTCTCTTTTAGCTTTCTAGTTATATTATATAACTACTATATACGCTCTATAGTAGCTAGTACTCTCCTCTTAGTAGACTTATCTTAAGGCGCTAGTATTAGGGAAGGCTAGAAGCCTAGTACTATATAGAAAGGTAATATACTAGTAGTAGTATTATTATATACGTTACTTATATACTCCGCCTATAGTAGAAGCTCTACCTAGTTATTCTACTCTTTATTATAGTAATACTAGAGATACTATTCTAAGGTCTAATTCGCCTACTCTATTTAGCTATCTATTTATAGGTAGAACGCTATACTTAGCTTATACTTTAGCTAGGCCTTATATATAAAGTCGCTCTAATACTAGCTAGTAAAAATACTACTCTAATCTAAGAGTATACCTTTAGATATACTAGAATAGCGTATAACCTTAAATTCCTAGTTCTTACTAGTACTTCTAGAGCGCTTTAAGGCTACTTATAGCTTATATAGTAAGGTCTCTAGGTTATTTAAGACGCTACCTATTAGGGTCTCCTCCTAGATTACTATCTTATAAATAAAGGCTAGTAGCGCTACTATAAGTTAACTCTCCTTAGGCTAGACTAGTAGCTCTATACTCCTAGCCTACTATACGTATATAATCTAAATATAGTCTATAATAGAGTTATTAGTCTACCTACTCTCTTATCTCTAGAATAATAGCTTGTTTCTTAGAGTTAGTAAGAGTGTATTTACTACTTATATAATAGATATATAGTCTATATAGTAAGAAGGTCTATTAGCTATATTATTAGTCCTCTTATTATACTTAATAGCAAAATTAAACCTTAATAAGTATATAGTCTACTAAGCCTAGTAGCTATTTAGCTACTTTATACCTATAAACCTACGAAGGTTATTATAGTCGGATAGTATACAAATTGCCTATAGCGCGCCTTTAAGATAGTAGCGCTACATTTCAAAATACTCGATAATTACTAGTAGCTCCTAATTATAGGTCTTATAGTTCTATTCTACTAAAGTAAGTATAAGACTTAGGCTTAGGGGGTCCTTTAGGCCTATACTATAGGCGGTCTATAAGGAGTTAATATATATATATACTACCTATAGTCTATAAGTAGTTCTATATAAGGAAGGACTCTACTATACTATAGATAGTCTACCTATAGCTCTAAGATATAGGCCTCTATCTTCTACCTCCTTTAGACTATAGGCGGTCGAAAGGAATTAGATTCTCTATTAGACCTACTTCTAGTATAAAAGAGGCTAGATAGAAGTCTAAGGAAAGGGAGGTTCTTCGATAAGAGGGGGTTCTTCTTAGAAGGAGGAATCTCTCTTCCTTCTCTAAGATTACTAATCTATATAGATAGTAGTCTATTATCTCTACTATAACCCTACCTTATTAGTATAGTCTCTATATACGTACGAGGTCTTCTTATAGAGTAATCTTCCCACCCGATTTAAGGTAGTAGCTCTAATAGCCTCCTCTACTCGATCTTAACCTCTGCCTATAGTTCTAAGGAGAGAAGTTCCTACTAGCCTATTAAGGAGAATAGGGACTATTATAGAGATCGAGAAAGACGACGAGTAGATATATAATTAACTATATAGTTAGTAAAGTTAGCTAGAAGAAGGTAATAAGCGTTAAGAAGGCGAGGAGGAGCTAGGAGGCTCTAATCGAGGAGATAATAAAGAATTAGTCTATAGATAGGTTTATACGCTCTAGGATCGTAAGTAGGAACTCTAGCTCTAAGCTAATATTACTCGCCTATAGGCTAAGTTATAGGACTACTATAGCTAGAAGTAATCTACTAATAGACTACTAATACGTAGATACTTATTAGTAAAGCAGACTATTAAGGAGCTAACTAATTATAAAGAGAAGAATTTTAAGTAGTTAGAAGACTTTATTATTAATTATAAGATTACCTTCCTCTAAGCTCTATATCTCTACGAGGAGAACTTCTAGCGAGTAACCTAGGCTATATAGTATCTTTCGGATACGCTAAAAGACTATTAGAAGGTATAGTAGAAGTTAAAGAGCGAAGAAGAGTATTAAGCTATTACCTAGAAGTATTTTAAGAACTTCTTAGCCTAACTCTTAGATAGCCTAGAGGATCGACTCCTTTAAGCCTATTTAAGTACATAGGTTATAGGCAAAAGTCGGACTAGATAGCCTAAGCCTTCCTTATATATATAGAGGGGCTTAAGAACTAGATAGATCCTTAGTATACTAAGAAGTAGCTCCTATACTACTACTTTACTCGAATTATAGACAAGCTATAGAAGGCTATTATTAACTATAACGCTACCTCTTTAACCTAGGATAAGCTTATAGATCTTACTTCTAGATTAGAAAAGAATATTCTAAAGAAGAAGATAGCTAAGAAGCCTATAGAGAAGAAGCCTATACTAAAGGCTTCTTCTATAAAGGATAAAGACAAGTAAAAGGATTATACTATTAATAGTCCGTCTAAGAAACCTTAACGCGATATAAGTAAGTTAAATTACTATAGGTATATCGAGAAGAGCTATATCTAGCCTAATTATCCTAAGACTAAGAATAATTTAGGTAGTAATCCTAATAAGACTCCTATTATTCTAAAAAGATCTTAAGCCTAACTATAGGTAGATTAGCGATAGCTAGGCAAAAATACTCGAATACTAATAATACTATCTAGCTACTCGAGAATAAAGAAGTTATTCGCGACTAGTATACTCTATATACTCTAAGCGGCTTACCTACTAACAATTCGGAGGTAAGGGTCGTATTTAATACTTATAGATAAGTTACGCTATTAGACTAGCGTGTTATAGTTAAGTATAACCTTCCTAAGGTCGTAGCCTAGATTCTAGATATTAGCTAGCTAAGCTCCTAAAGCTAGAAGTGCTATAGTATATATAAGTTATAGCTTATAATAACTAATTATATAGAGTAAGCTCGTTAGAAGACTATCCTTATATATAGTATAGACATAGCTAATTAGGAAGTCCTATTAGGCCGTTATACCCTTAAGTATTATATAATCGATATTTTAAATAGCTAGGATACTTAGAAATAGGGGTATATTAAAGAAGACATAGAATTTATTTCTACTAAAGCTTTAGTATATATACTAAAGAGGGATAAAAAGTAGCTAGTATAGTACGTTAGCTAGATTCGAGTTAAGCGTACTACTAATAGTCTATTAAAGGTATATATTACTAAAGCTGCTATTAATCTAAAGATTCTAGATACGCTATATACCTACTAGGACCTATTCGATAATAAAGCTACTAGTATACTTCCCTCTTACTAAGTAACTAACTATACTATTAATTTTGTAGATAGGAAGGAACCTGCTTATAGACCGCTAGATCTACTATCGGCCTATAAGTAGGAAGTCCTTTAAGAATATCTTAAGAAGGAGCTTATAGCTAGGTAGATTAAATATAGTATTAGCCCTACTAGCGCATCTCTCTTATTTATTCTAAAGGTAGATAGTAACCTATATTTATACGTAGACTACCGAGCCTTAAATAATATTACTATTAAGGATAGATGTCTACTCCCTCTTATTAAAGAAACCCTAGACTAACTTATTAGCGTAAAGTACTTTACCTTACTAGACTTAAAGGATGCCTACTACTATATCTAGATCCGCGAAGGTAATAAGTAGAAGACTATATTCTATATATAGTATAGGTATTAGTAATATTATATTATACCCTTCGGCTTAACTAATACTCTAGTAACCTTCTAAGCGTATATTAACTATACTCTTTTAGGTCTCCTAGATAATATCTGCGTTATATATTTAGATAATATTCTTATCTATACGTACTCTAATAGTCTAGAGGAGTACTAGGCTATAGTAAGAAAGGTACTAGACTATCTTAGATAGGCGGGCCTATACTATAATCTAAAGAAGTATAAGTTCGCTACTAACTTAGTAAAGTTCCTAGGCTTTATTATTAAAAGAGATAGAGTAGTAGCCGATCTAGATAAAGTAGCGACAATCCGAGATTAGCCTTGCCTAATAACGATTAAGGAGCTCTAAGGATTCCTTAGCTTCGCAAACTTCTACTAATAGTTCGTCGAAGGTTATATAAAGAAAATAGCTACTATAACCAACTTGTTAAAGGGCAACTAAGACTTAAACTAGACCGAAGCGGCCTAGGAGTTATTTAAGAAGGTAAAGAAGTATTTTAAAGAATTACTACTTCTTCGTTATTTTAATCTAACTAAAAGAATTAAGCTAGAGATAGATTTATTGGACTTTAGTATCTTAGGGATCTTATTATAATTATTTAAAGATAGTAAGTAGCATCCTATTGCCTTTACGTCTAGAAAGATATAGGACTATAAGCGGAACTAGAAGACGTACGACTAGGAGCTACTAGCAATTGTCTATTACTTTAAGACTTAGTAATAGTACTTTACTAGCGTACTAGTACTAGTCGAGGTATATATAGACTATAATAACCTAAAGACTATCTAGATAATCTAGCGCCCTAATCCGCGATAAGCTAGATAGATAGTATATCTAGGACAATTCGATTTCGAAATCTACTACTAGTTAGGTATCTCTAACTCTACTAATAGTCCTTCGCGGAGGCTAGATTATTAGATAGAGAATAATACTATTAATATATTACTCCTAACTCTTTAGCGAAAGCTTAGGCTAGTAAGTAATAGTATTAAGGTAATAGTTAGTATAACGTAAGTTAAAGAGAATAGCTTAGGAACTATAACTAAAGAGATTTTAGATACTAGCGAAGAACTACTAATAATACTAAATATACGTAATATATCCCTTCTAGACGCTAGTACTAGTACTTATTTATATTACGTACTATACTCTTAAGCATGTATTCTACTTATAAGCGAAACTAGTTTAGGTAATACTAACGCTAAGTTTATATAGATAATTATAATATTATAGGAGAAGGATCTATTTATAGCCTAGATCCGAACTAGACCTAGTCGTAGATAAGGGTTTAGATAGCTAGATAGAGCGTTAAAATAAGACTCTAGAAACATTCTTATAATACTTTACAAACGATAACTAGGAAAATTAGCTTTAGTTATTACTATTTGTAGAGTTTATATATAATAATACGCCTTACTCTAGTACTAGTACAAGCCTATTTAAATTAGTACTTAGTAAGTATCTAAGGTAGGCTATATATAAGGACATATATTATAAGAAGGAGGCGCTAGCTATATCTTCGAAGGCGGAGATAATACGTAAGTCTCGAGAACTTATAGTAGAGTACCTTTATAAAGCCTAAGAGTAGTAGCGTAAGTAATATAATAAGAATTATCTTCTATTAACGTTTTAGCTAGGAGATCTTATTCTCCTTAGCTCTAAGAACTTAAAGCTATTATATCTAAGCTAGAAGATATCTACTAAGTTTATTAGTCTGTTTATAGTTAAGGAACCTATAGGGCGACAATCCTATTACCTTCGCCTTCTAGCCTCGTACCGAATCTATAATATATTCTATATATTACTTCTTAAACTATTCGAGAAGCGTAATAGCGAACCTTTAATAAATATCGCCGAACCTAAGATTGTACCTAATAGCGAAGACTTATAAGAGGTCGAGAAAATCCTAGATAAGCGCGTAACGAAGAGTAAGAGAGAGTACCTATTATAATAGAAGAATTACGACAAGTAGAATAATATATAATAAAGCGTAGAGGACTTCGAGGAGATAGATAAGCTTTTAAAAGAATAGTAGGAGTCCTTATCGAACTATAGGCAGATAGGGATAAGAAAGAGTAGTAAGTAATATTAAAATAACGCTTCTAGTTCTCCTCTATTAATCCTAAAAAACCTAATACTATACTAATATAATAAGATAGGCGTACTAGTCTACTACTAGTAAAATAAGTTACTAACTATAAGTAGATTACTACTATCTCGACACTTTATATACCTACGCTCTTAATACTCTCTACTCTTATATACTAAAGCCAAAGTACTACGCTACTAATATAGTAATAGTAGTACTTATAGCTAAAGTAGTAGTAAAGGCTATAGTAGTATATAGCGTACTAGGAACCTATACTAGACTAGAGATAGTATTATTAGCTAGCGTAGCTACTTATAGGTCTATAATTATAGTAGTTACTATAGGTAGGCTAGAAAGGGTCTTAGGTAAGGCTAGGTTAGTCGTAGTAGAGGCCGCGTTAGAAGAGTACTTATAGTACTTATAGAGGCGATAGATACTAATAGAAGTTATTAATACGTTAGTAGTCTAACTTCTAGTAATCTAAATATCTTCTAACCTACGAGCTAATATAAGTCATATATCGAATATACTTATGTTCTTAGATAAAGGTAAGACGTTACTCTATACTAGATTAAGGATAGTAATAGCATACTTCTTATTCTTTATAGAAGACTTATATAAGAAGTTATATATAAAGTTATTATTACTAGTAGAGTCGGTAGACTACTTATCGCTAGAGATCTCGATAATAGCCTTCTTAGTAGAGGCGTAAGACTTCTTAAGTAGTATATTATCGCTAGCTACTAGCTATATTAAGATCTTCTTAGCCTTACTACTAGATAGGTTATAGACCTAGTCTAGAGTATAGCTCTCCTTAAATAGCGTCTAGGCTTAGCTAGACTACTAATAGATATAATAAGTAAAGTAAGAGGTATAGTCTAGTAAGAGGCTACGCTCCTAGCGCCTATAGCTCTTAGATAGTACATTATTAATACGTACGACCTTCTTAGTCTTACTAGCGCTAGTAACCTTAGTTAGCTTATAGGTAGCTACTCTAAAGTAGTCGATAAGGTTAATACGCTCTACTTCTATATTAGAGTTAGTAGAGTTATTACTATTATATATACGTAGCTTATTATTAGTATTAAGTATAATAGGGTTATACTTTTAGCTGCTACTAGAGTAATAGTATAGGCAATAATAGAAACTACTAGAAATCCTTATATAGGAAAGGCGACTAGAAGGAGTAGGATTTTAGGGAGTAGTAGATTAGATGTCGCCTATATCCTATAATAGACTATTAGTAAGGGAAATATATATTATACTATAGGCGGTCTACTTATAGCTATGTCCCTAGTTATCTATATTATAATAGAGGTTAGCTCGATATCTATACTCTACTTATAGCGTCTCTCTTTATTCTCTATATAGTAGTACTTCTTATTAGTACGTAGGTAGTAATCTAGACGTAGGTAATACTCCTCTTTACGCCTATTATCCTACTTATAAGTAGCTATTATCTAGTTAAGAGTTAACTACGCGTAGTAGAGCTTAATAGCAGCCGCTAATATAACTCTATTATTATAGACTATATCTATATTACTAATATTAATACTACGCCGCTTATAGAGCTCGACGTATATTATATATATATTATAGACTTTATTAAGGCGGCCTTATAGAGGAGAGAAGATCTAGAACAATTAGCTACTACCTATAGACTATAGGTAGTTAAAACTATAAGCGGACAACTTATAATCTTATAGAAGCCTTTCTTACTCTTAGTATAGTAACTATAGGTATAGTCGTCTAGCTTCTTATATAAGCGGCTAATAGTAAGGCTTTTAGTATAGGTTATATAGAAGATATATAGAACTAGGGCATTATTATATAGAGCTATAGTATAGAATTAGTATATCTTATTAGTACTAATATCTATTATATACGTACTAATAATAGTAGTATTACTACTATAGAAGCCTAGTATTATAAGCGGATTATAGGAGGTTATAAGGATAAAGAAGTTAATTACAGACTATATATAGTTATAGGACTTTAATAAAGAAGAGCGTAGAGGAGATTATAAAGTAGGAGAATAGTTAGCAATTAACTAAAGAGAAGAATTTAATATTAACGCTAGTAATTTAGCGCTAAAGCGTTACTATAATAACGCGTGCCTACCTATTTAGGCTAGTTACTATAACGGACCTTCTATAAAGTTCTATTCTATATTTATACTAGTATATAGAGCGAGATACGTAATATAAGTTATAATACCTTACTATTAGGACGTCGGCTTAGGAAGAGGGTACCTATAAGACTTAGGCTAAGGAGGTCCTTTAGGTCTATATAATAGGCGGTCCGTAAGGGGTTAATATATATATATATACTACCTACAGTCTACTAGTAGTTTGGCTAAAGGAAGGATCTCGCTATACTAAAGGTAGTCTACTAGTAGCCCTAAGAGGTAGTTCTCTACCTCTTACTTCCTATAGACTATAAGTAGTTAAGAAGGAATTAGATTCTCTATTAGACCTACTTCTAACTAGATAGGAGTCGAAGAGAAGAGAGATTCTTCTATAAGGGAGGGTTCCTCTCGAGAGGAGAGATCCCTTCCTTCTCTAAGATTACTAATCTATATAGATAGGAGTCTATTATCTCTACTATAACCCTACCTTATTTGTATAGTCTCTATATACGTATAAGGCCTCGTTATAATCGCGTATACTAAAGAAGGATAAGAAGTAGCTAGTATAGTATATTAGCTAGATCTAAGTTAAGCGTACTACTAACAGACTATTTAAGGTGTATATTACTAAGGCTACTATCGATCTAAGAGTTCTAGACGTACTATATACCTACTAGGACCTATTCGATAATAAAGCTACTAGTATACTTCCTTCTTATTAAGTAACCGACTATATTATTAACTTAGAAGATAGAAAGAAACCTCCTTATAGACTACTATATCTACTATCGGCCTATAAATAGGAAGTCCTTTAAGAATATATTAAGAAGGAGCTTATAGTAAGATAGATTAAATATAGTATTAGCCCTACTAGTATACCTCTCTTATTTATTCTAAAGGTAGATAGTAACCTACGCTTATATATAGACTACCGAGCCTTAAATAATATTACTATTAAGAATAGATATCTATTCGCTCTTATTAAAGAAACTCTACCCTCTTATTAAAGAAACTCTAGACTAACTTATTAGCGTATAGTACTTTACCTCGCTAGACCTAAAGGATACCTACTACTATATCTAGATCCGCGAAGGTAATAAGTAGAAGACTATATTCTATATATAGTATAGGTATTATTAATACTATATTATGCTCTTTAGCTTAACTAATACTCTAGTAACCTTCTAAGCGTATATTAACTATACTCTTTTAGGTCTTCTAAATAATATCTATATTATATATTTAGATAATATTCTTATCTATATATACTCTAATAGTCTAGAGAAGTACTAGGCTATAGTAAAGAAGATACTAGACCGCTTCTAGAAGGCGAGCCTATATTCTAATCTAAAGAAGTATAAGTTTACTATAGATTTAGTAAAGTTTATAGGCTTTATTATAAAGAGAGACAGAGTAGTAGCTAATCTAGATAGGATAGCGACTATCTAAGACTAGCCTTACCTAATAATAATTAAGAAGCTCTAAAGATTCCTTAGCTTTAAAAACTTCTATTAATAATTCGTCGAAAGTTATACGAAGAAAATAGCTACTATAACTAACTTATTAAAGGGCAATTAAGACTTTAATTAGACCGAAGCGGCCTAAAGGTTATTTAAGAAGGTAAAGAGGTATTTTAAAGAATTACTACTTCTTCGTTATTTCGATCTAACTAAAAGGATTAAGCTAGAGAGAGATTTATTAGACTTTAGTATCTTAGAAATCTTATCGCAATTATTTAAAGATAGTAAGTAGCATCCTATTATCTTTACGTCTAGGAAGATATAAGACTATAAGCGGAACTAGGAGATATATAACTAGGAGCTACTAGCAATTATCTATTACTTTAAGACCTAGTAATAGTACTTAGCTAGCGTGTTATTACTAGTCGAGATATATATAGACTATAATAATCTAAAGACTATCTAAACAATCTAGCAACTTAATCTATAATAAGCTAGATAGGTAGTATATCTAGAATAATTCGATTTCGAGATCTACTACTAGTTAGGTATCTCTAACTCTACTAATAGTCCTTTATAGAGGCTAGATTATTATATAGAGAATAATACTATTAATATATTACTCCTAACTCTCTAGCGAAAGCTTAGGCTAGTAAGTAATAATATTAAGGTAATAGTCGGTATAACGTAAGTTAAAGAGAGTAGCTTAGAAACTACGACTAAAGAGATTTTAGATACTAGCGAAGAACTACTAATAGTACTAAATATACGTAACGCGTCCCTTCTAGGCGCTAGTACTAGTACTTATCTATATTATATACTATACTTTTAAGTACGTATTCTACTTATAAGCGAAACTAGTTTAGGTAATACTAATACTAAGTTTATATAGGTAATTATAATATTATAGAAGAAGGATCTATTTATAGCCTAGATCTAAGCTAGACCTAGCTATAGGTAAGTTACTCTTAGGCGCGCTAATCTAAAGCGTTTTAATAAGAATAATCTATTATAGTTTTATAAAAGGCTCTTTATTCCTAATAAACCTATAATATAGAACGAGATCCTACTAATATTCTATAACTCTATACTTGTTTCTATAACTCTATACTTATAGGCTATTTTAGCGCTAATAAGATATTATAGCTAATTAAGAGAACGCTATACTAGCCTAAATTAGAATCTAATATAAATCGCTATATTAAATCCTATATAGTATACTAGAGATCGAAACTAGGCTAGTATCTACTATATAGTAAGCTTACGCTATTACTAATTCCATGCCTCCTCCGCATTCCACCCCTTCCCCAATTCCAGTTCCTCCCCTCCCCACGGTAAGGATATTTAGGAGGAGATTAGTTTAGACTTCGTAACTAGTCTACCTCTAGTAAAGTATAAAGATATTATATATAATATAATACTAGTAATTATAGATAGGATATCTAAGATAGTAATATATATTACTATATAGAGTACTTAGGATATAGATTAGTTTATTAATACGTTTATTAAGAATATTATAATAAGGTTTAGCTTTCTAAAAGGAATTATTAGCGATTATAGCTCTCTATTTACCTCTAAGCTCTAGACTAAAATCTACTTCTATTATTAGATAGAGCGTAGACTTAGTACTATTTACTATCTTTAGATAGATAGCTAAATAGAGCGCTAAAATTAGACTCTAGAAATATTCCTATAGTACTTTATAAATAAAAAGTAGGATAATTAGCTTTAATTATTACTATTTATAGAGTTTATATATAATAATACGCCTTACCCTAGTACTAGTATAAGCCTATCGAAATTAGTACTTAGTAAGTATCTAAGGTAGGCTATATATAAGGACGTATATTATAAGAGGGAGGCGCTAGCTATATCTTCGAGGGCGGAGATAATATATAAGTCTCGAGAACTTATAGTAGAATACCTTTATAAAGCCTAGGAGTAGTAGCGTAAGTAGTATAATAAGAAGTATCTTCTACTAACGTTTTAGCTAGGAGATCCTATTCTCCTTAGCTCTAAGAACCTAAAGCTATTATAGCCGAGCTAGAAGATATCTACTAAGTTTATTAGTCTGTTTATAGTTAAGGAACCTATTAGGCGACAAGCCTACTACCTTTACCTTCTAGTCTTATACTAAATCTACAACGTATTCTATATATTACTCCTTAAACTCTTCGAGAAGTATAATAGCGAACCTTAAATAAATGTCGCTATACCTAAGATTACGCCTTATAGCGAAGAGCTATAGGAGGTCGAAAGAACCTTAGATAAGCGCGTAAGGAAGAGTAAGAGAGAATACCTATTATAATAGAAGAATTATAATAAGTAGAATAATATATAGTAAAGCGTAGAGGACTTTAAGAAGATAAATAAGCTTTTAAGAGAATAGTAGGAGTCCTTATTAGACTATAGGTAGATAAGGATAAGAAAGGATAGTAAGTAATATTAAGATAACGCTTTTTATTTTTCTCTCTATCTATCTCTAAAAACCTAATACTATACTAATATAGTAGGATAGATATACTAGTCTATTACTAGTAAAGTAAGCTACTAACTATAGGTAGACTACTACTACCTTAATACGTTATATATCTCGCTCTAAATACTCTCTATCTTTAAATACTAAATCTAAAGTACTACGCTACTAATTTAGTAGTAGTAGTACCTATAGCTAAAGTAGTAGCAAAGGCTATAGTAGTATATAGTATATTAGAGACCTATACTAGACTAGGAGTAGCATTATTAGCTAGCGTAGCTATCTATAGACCTATAGTTAAAGCAGTTACTATAGGTAGACTAGAGGAAGTCTTAGGTAAGGAAGCTAGGTTAGTTATAGTAGAAGTCGCGTCGAGAGAGCGCTTATAGAGCTAGTAGATATAGCGGGTCCTAATAGGAGTTATTAATATATTAGTAGTCTAACCCCCTAGAATTAGAACCTCTTCTAGCCTACAAGCTAATATAGGCTATATATCGAATATACCTACTATCTTAGATAAAGGTAAGATGTTACTTTATACTAGATTAAAGATAGTAATAGCGTACTTCTTATTCTTTATAGAAGACTTATATAGAGAGTTACGTATAAAGTTATTATTACTAGTAGAGTTAGTAGACTACTTTTTACTAGAGATCTCGATAATAGCCTTCTTAGTAGGAGCGCGAGACTTCTTTAGTAGTATATTATCGCTAGCTATTAGCTATATTAAGATCTTCTTAGCCTTACTACTAGATAGGTTACGAACCTAGTCTAGAGTATAACTCTCCTTAAATAGTATCTTAGCTTAGCTAGACCGCTAATAAATATAATAAGTAGAGCGAGAGGTATAGTCTAGTAAGAAGCTATAGTTCTAGCGCCTATAGCTCTAGATAGTATATTATTAATATATATAGCCTTCTTAGTCTTACTAGCGCTAGTAACCTTAGTTAGCTTATAGGTAGCTACCCTAAAGCGGTCGATAAAGTTAATACGCTCTACCTCTATATTAGGGTTAGTAGAGTTATTACTATTATATATACCTAGCTTGTCGTTAGTATTAAGTATAACTAGGTTATACTTACAACCGCTACTAGAGTAATAGTATAGGCGAGGATAAGAACTACTAGAGATTCTTATATAAGATAGGTAGCTAGAAGAAATACTAGCTACTAGAGGAGCGCGTCTATAAAGAGTAGTAGATTAAATATTACCTATGTCTTATAACAGACTATTAGCGAAAGAAGTATATATTATACTATAGGCAGTCTACTTATAGCTATATTATCTATTATCTATATTATCCTAGGAGTTAGCTTAATATTAGTACTCTACTTATAGTATCTCTTCTTATTCTTTATATAGTAGTACTCTTTATTAGTACGTAGGTAGTAATCTAGGCGTAGGTAGTACTCTCTCTTATATCTAATATCCTACTTATTATAATAAGGCCTTATACGTATATAGGGACTATATAAATAAGGTAGAGGTTGTAGCGGAGATAATAGACCTCTATCTATATAGATTAGTAATCTTAGAGAAGGAAGAGATTCCTCCTCTCGAGAGGAACCCTCTCTTATAGAAGAATCTCTTCTCTCTTCGACTCCTATCTAACCGGAAATAGGTCTAATAGAGAATCTAATTCCTTCTTAACTACCTATAGTCCGTAGGAGATAAGAGGTAGAGAACTACCTCTTAGGGCCGCTAGTAGACCGCCTCTAGTATAGTAAGACTCTTCTTTTAGCTAAACCGCTAGCGGACTATAGGTAGTATATATACATATTAATTCCTTATAGACTACCTATAGTATAGACCTAAAGGACCCCCTTAGCCCGAGTCTTATAGGCGCCCCCTTTCTAAGCCGATATCCTAATAGTAAGGTATTATAACTTATATTACGTATCTCGTTCTATATACTAGTATAAATATAGAATAGAACTTTATAGAAGGTCCGTCGTAGTAACTAGCCTAAATAGGTAGGTACGCGTTATTATAGTAACGCTTTAGCGCCAAATTACTAGCGTTAATATTAAATTCTTCTCTTTAGTTAATCGCTAACTATCCTCCTACTTAATAATCTCTTCTACGCTCCTCTTTATTATTAAAGTCCTATAACTATATATAGTCTATAACTAACTTCTTTATTTATATAACCCCCTACGATCTACCTATAATACTAGGCTTCTATAGCGGTAGTACTACTATTATTAGTACCTATACGACTAATATTAGTACTAATAAGATATACTAATTCTATACTAAAGCTCTACGTAATAATACCTCTATCTAGTATATCTTTTATATAATATACGCTAAAGGCGTCGCTATTAGCCGCTTATATAAGAAGCTAGACAACTATACCTATAGTTACTATACTAAAGGTAAGAAAGGCTTTTATAAGATTATAAGTTATCTACTTATAGTTTTAACTACTTATAGTCTATAGGTAGTAACTAATAGTTATAGATCTTCCCTCTACTCTAAGGCTACCTTAATAAGGTCTATAACATATATATTATATACGTCGAGCTCTACGAGTAGCGCGGCGTTAATATTAGTAATATAGATATAGTCCGTAATAATAGAGTTATATTAGCGGCCGCTATTAAGCTCCGCTACGTATAGTTAACCTTTAACTAGGTAATAGCTACTTACGAGTAGGATATTAAGTATAAGAGTAAATATTACTTACGCCTAGATCGCTACCTACGTACTAATAAAGAGTTCTATTATATTAAGAATAAGGAGAGGCGCTATAAGCGGAGTACTAACGTAGAGATAACTTCTAGAACGTTATAGATAATAGGCGATATAGCTATAAGTAGACTACCTATAGTATAATATATGCTTCTTTTACTAATAGTCTGTTATAAGATATAGGTAATATCTAATCTACTATCCTCTATAGACGCGCTCTATTAGTAGCTAATACTCCTTCTAGTCGTCTCTCCTATCTAAGGATTTTAAGTAGTTCTTATCGCTATCTATACTATTACTCTAGTAGCGGCTAAAGGTATAATCCTATTATACTTAATACTAATAAGGAGCCGCGTATATATAATAGTAATAACTCTACTAATTCTAATATTAAAGTAGAGCGTATTAACCTTATTAACTACTTTAGAGTAGCTACCTATAAGCTAACTAAGGTTACTAGCGCTAATAAGACTAAGAAGACTATACGTATTAATAACATACTATCTAAGAGCTATAGACGCTAGGAGCGTAGCTTCTTACCTAACTATACTCCTTACTCTAACTATTATATTTATTAGTAGTCTAGCTAAGCTAAGACGCTATTTAAGGAGGGCTATACCCTAGACTAGGTCTATAACCTATCTAGTAGTAAGGCTAAGAAGATCTTAATATAGCTAGTAGGTAGTAATAATACGCTACTAAAGAAGTCTCGCGCTCCTATTAAGAAGGCTATTATCGAGATATCTAGTAATAAGTAGTCTGCTATTCCTACTAATAATAATAACTTTGTACGTAACTCTTTACGCAAGTTATCTAAGAAGGATAAGAAATATACTATAATAATCCTTAACCTAGTATAGAGTAACATCTTACTTTTATCTAAGATAGTAGGTATATTCGATATATAGCCTATATTAGCTCGTAGGTTAGAAAAGGTTAAGATCCCTAGAGGTTAGACTACTAACGTATTAATAACTCCTATTAGTACCCGCCGCCTCTATAAGTACTATAAGCGCTCTTCTAACGCGATCTCTACTATAACTAACCTAGCCCTCTCGCTCTAAATCTCCTCTAGTCTACCTATAATAACCGCTATAACTACAGATCTATAGATAGCTACGCTAGCTAATATTACTACTACTAGTCTAGTATAGGTTCCTAATACGCTATAAACTACTATAGCCTTCGCTATTATTATAGTAGTAGGTGCCGCTACTACTATATTAGCGGCGTAATACTTTAGTTTTAGTATCTAAGGACAGATTATTAAGAGCGAGGTATATAAGGCGTTAAAATAGTAATAGTCTACCTATAGTTAGTAGCTTACCTTACTAGTAGTAGACTAATATACCTACCTTATTATATTAGCATAGTATTAGGTTTTTTAGGATTAATAAAGGAGAATAAAAAGCGTTATTTTAATATTACTTATTACTCTTTCTTATCCTTATCTACCTATAGTTCGATAAGGATTCCTACTATTCCTTTAAAAGCTTATCTATCTCCTTAAAGTTCTCTACGCTTTACTATATATTATTCTACTCGTCGTAATTCTTTTATTGTAGTAGATATTCTTTTTTACCCTTTATTACGCGCTTATCTAAGATTTTCTCGACTTCCTATAGCTCTTCGCTATTAGGTATAATCTTAGGTTTAGTAATATTCGTTAAAGGTTCGCTATTACGCTTCTCGAAAAGTTTAAGGAGCGATATATAGAATATATTATAGATTCGGTACGAGACTAGAAGGCAAAGGTAGTAGGCTTATCGCCCTATAGGTTCCTTAACTATAAACGGACTAATAAACTTAGTAGACATCTTCTAGCTTAGCTACGCTAGCTTTAAGTTCTTAGAGCTAAGAAGAATAAGATCTCCTAGCTAAAACGTTAATAGAAGATACTTTTTATTATACTACTTACGCTACTACTCTTAGGCTTTATAGAGATACTCTACTATAAGTTCTTAGGACTTACGTATTATCTCTACCCTTAAAGATATAGCTAGCGCCTCCTTCTTATAATATACGTCCTTATATATAGCCTACCTTAGATACTTACTAAGTACTAATTCAAACGGGCTCGTACTAGTACTAGAATAAGGCATATTATTATACGTAAACTCTACAAATAGTAATAACTAAAACTAATTATCTTAGTTATTATTCGTAAAGTATTATAAGAATGTTTCTAGAGTCTAGTTTTAACGCTCTATCTAGCTATCTATCTAAGGGTAGTATATAGTACTAAGTCTACGCTCTATCTAATAATAGAAGCAAATCTCGGTCTAGAGCTTAGAAGTAAATAGCGATCTATAGTCGCTAATAATTCCTTTTAGAAAGCTAAACTTTGTTGCGACGTTCTTAATAAACGTATTAGTAAACTATTCTATATTCTAAGTACTCTATATAGTAATATATATTACTATCTTAGACATCCTATCTATAATTACTAGTATTATATTATATATAGTACCTTTAGACTTTA